>PVJL010010231.1:0-50993 GCA_004026885.1 Lyroderma lyra | reverse complement strand
TGTGTGTGTGTGTGTGTGTGCGTGTGTGTGTGCGTGTGCGCGTGTGCGTGTGCGTGTGCGTGTGTGTGTGTGTGTGCGCGCGTGCGTGTTTAATACGACTCTCTCCTCCAGGGACTGCAGTACACACGTGTTCCTTTTAACTCCCACCAGACTCTGAGGTCTGGGAGCCAGAAAGCTTATTCTGGAAGGAGTTTGGGAAGTTCAGGAGGAAGAGTGTTGGGCCACAGGAAGCGCAGGTCCCCCGCGCCAGCCCCTAACCACTCACCCTCACCCCAGCACAGCCCGCGCAGGCCTCGCTGGTTTTGTTGCCATAAAACACAGATAGTAACACTTGCAAAACAGACACTAAATGGAATGCGCTTTGTGATCTTGGGAGAAGAGGCAGCCCGCGAACATATGCTGACAGTGTGTTGTTCTGGGGCAGGCCTGGAGCCACGGCCTCGTGTTGCCACCAGAGTCGTTCTGGAACTCCTGCCAAGAGCAGCCCGAGCCCTCCAGCCTCCAAGCCCCATGTCGGGGTCCAGCTGGCATGAGATTAAGGGCTGTTCCGCCCAGCTGTTTGTGTCCTGCTCACCCACAGGCCCGAATTCAAGGGCCCCAGCGCTTGACAGCCACCGTAAGTCACCAATTCAACCTCATAATAGCCCCACTTACTACCATATGCCTGCCTCGGGTCGGCTCCATTAAATCTCCCATTTGTGCAGCAAAGCAGTAAAGACTGGCCCCTTCAAAGGGACACGCCTGCTTGGGAACACGGATTGCTTCATCGCGCTTCACGGGTGGACACTGAGTGGGGTACGAGGGTTTGTGGTTTGCGTTGGTCTTGAGAGAAGAAAAGCAGTTGACGAGGTGGGGACTGGGCTCACGAGGGTCTGCAGCCTGGAGGTTCAGCCCAAAGCCAGCGCGAGACCCGCCCTGGAGGAGGGCGGGTGGCAGAGTGGGAGGGGAGGGCGCGCATGTCACCAGGAACTGCCGCCGTTATCTCTGAGAGTCACACGGTGGGCTCGGGGCCCTGTGGGGTCCTCCTGAGGAAGCACGGGGACGTCCTCGGGGAGGGGGGCCGGTCCCCATGCCCCCGCAGGTCCCCTGTTCCTCAGCCCCGTTCCCCTCCTCCCTGTGCTCTCTCCCAGCCTGCCCCGCTGCCCTGAGTATGTTCTAGAGAGGAACTGAGGACAGCAGAGATGTTCATTTTAAGGGACTTAACCGCTGCTGCTGGACTCCAAGTTTCAAAGGAAAACAAAGAAGGGTGTGCAGCTCTTAGCCAAGAGCATACATATCAGGTGGCAGGTGTTCAGATACTGTCCCCAGGGCAAGGCGGGTGGAGAGGAGGATAGGAGGGAGACAGAGGTGCTCCTGGGCACCAGGTGACCATGCACTCGGCCCAGGTGTGCAGCTGGCCCCGGCCCTGCCAGCCCTCCCTGCAGAACCCCCTTCCCAGTCGCATCCCAAATGCACAGATAAGAAGGAAATGCAGCCGCTAGCGCTGTGCCCCAGGGAAGGGGGCGCGGGGGCAGTGATGGTCCCAGATGGCACGAACCGTCGTAGGAAACCCAGGCGAAGAGCGGGGCGCCGTCGTGCGGCTCGGCGGCACCGCGGCCCGAAGCGGGAGGGCGCTGGCTTGGCTATGAGCGCGAGGACTTCCAGACAGACGGAGGGAGGACGCCCCAGACAGACAGACATCCCCGCCTGCCGCAGAGACGGGGTTCTCGCAGCGAGTGGGGGTTCTGCCATCGATTGCAGCGGTTGGTCCGCGCACGCTTGCAGCGCCGGCACCGCCTAATTTTAGCAATTCGTCCGGCGAAGGAGCGGCCCTCCCCGGCTATCTGGCGCTGCACACACCCTTCCCGCCGCTTCCTTTGATGTTGGCGGGGGCTCTGGGGACTCGAGGCCGCAGAGCTGCCGGAAAGGGCACGCTCCAAGCCCCTCCGCGGCCCTACCTCCCCGCCTCCACCGCAGGCCTGGCCGCTCTTCTGCCCCCTAACTGGGGGTTTGCAGCCCTGGGTTTGCAGCGAACTGCGGGCCGTCAGATTTGAGATGCACCCCCAGAAGCTGCCGTGAGGCCCCTCCAGCGTGTTCTCTCTTTCCCTGCAGGGGAGAAGGTTCCAACCGTGACTTCATTTTCACTAATTTAAAGATTTCATTCATATTTTTAACTCATTCTAAATGAATGCGGTTTCGGCCTGTCACGTAGTGACAGAAGGTGGCCGGAAGCCATGGGAATGTGTTTCTCATTGTGGAAAGTACAAGTTAGTCATTTTTCTTCTCCCAAGTAACTTTCTGCAGCTTGGGTAAGGGAATTTTTTTTTTATTTTTTGAAAGAAATCATAAGTTCCGAATTAGTTTTTCATCTCAGAAGTTAACCCTGCGGAAAATGTGGCGATGTCTCTGAATTTTGCAAACGGGTTTGATAGTATCTGCGCCGCATGGCTCAAGAGCCAACAACCTCGTTTTGTTGTTGCGTGTGAGTGTGTGTCGGGCCTCGGAGTGAAGAGAAGAGACAAGCTCGGGGGGACTCGCGCTACAGAAAGGCCTGCGTTTCTAGGCCATTTACAGCTACACGTTCTGGAACGAGCATCTTTGCGAAACTGACTATTTTTTTTCCACTTATGGTCTCAACAGAGAGGAGATGGGTTAGGAGGTCAAGCCAGGGGGACACATGAAAGAGGAGGAGTATGGTATGCTTTTTTCAAGCTAGCTATTATTCAAGAGGTGTCAGCATTGGCCCAGGAACTCTGCTTTGAGGCCAAAGGTTTCGTCTTTGTCCCGGTAGCGCCCCGCACTTCCTGGATGCCGGGAGGTGTGCGATGGGCTGCCCAGACTTGTCCCCGGTGTTGGAGAATGGGGACCGGAGGACCGGAGGCACGTGGGGCAGGAACTGGGGAGGATGCCTCACCAGCTCTCTCTCTCTGTGTCCCTGCTAACTGCTGGGGGAGCCGGTCTCCCAGCCTGTGAGGGCAGCCCCACGCCGCTAACTGCCCCACGCCTCCTCCTGTCCGCTTTCTCTCCTGCCTCAGACCCGGGGCTTTTCTCGCTTCCCCCCACACTTCAGCTCCCTGCTCACGGCCTGTCACGTCTGAGCCCCGCAGCGGGGCAGGGCCTTGAAGCAGAGACAGAGGCTGGTTCGGTCAGACCCAGGAGGTGGTGGTGCCGTAGGGAGAATGCCTGCCCACCAAGGTGGCGAGTTCGAGTCCACAGCGCCACGGTCCTACCAAGACCGAGGTTCCATTGGGCTCCACACCCCGGGACAGGCTGCAGACCTCTCGGGTTCAAGATCCCGGTGTTAGAAATAGGACCAGAGGCTTCAAGTCATTGTCGATGTCCAAAATTCTGAAAAACAAGTCTAGAGCGAAGGTGGGTGCATTCTAAAAGGTAGGAATGATAGATAGAAAAGTCCAGAACAAAAAGACACCGGTGTACATACCCATGCTCACACCTACACATCCATTCCAAGAGGCCGGGAAGACACAGAGAGAGGCCCTTCGTCCTAAATGGCCTTTGTTATACACCATGCCCCACGTCATTCCAAGACAGTATATAATTACAGCCTGGATACATCGAAATCTCAAGTTATTTTGCAAAAAGTTAGCAGTCTCTACTCCAAAGAGGTCAAGTCTCAAACAGAACTGCAGTCCATATTTTCCACTAGGAAAAAAGATGATTTTAATGTATTACTCATCATATCATTTGTAGCTTACCAAACCCAGGAGAAAGTTCCCAGGTCATTAAGTCCACCCTCTGTGGTCGGGGCTGAGAGGGTTGGACAGTCCCTGCTGGGAAGGGTGGGGCTCGGTGCACGGGGTCCACGGGGACACGCTGGCCGTGCTCGCGCACCCCCGCCTGCCCCCCACCTCCCCCAGGCTGTTTCCCAGCACCACGCAGTTGGCTCTCTCTCTGCCCCTTGTTGACTTCGGCGACCAGTCAAGTTTCCTTTCAAGCCTGCCCCCCACGCCCCGGTACCCTGGGTGCCAGCGCTGAGCTGACTCATGCGTTCCCGGACTTCCTGACACCCCGCTCACGGGCAGACACGCGGCTGCCAGGTGTCACAATTCCAGTCAGGAAACCGAAATAACCACCCAGAATTTGGCTGAGGTCGCTGAGGGGCTATGAGAACAGAGGTGCCCGGTCAATATTTAGGCTGGCAGCGAATGCTGATTTCTTTCTTTCCCGTTGCTCTTTCCATTCCGCTTCCAGTTCTGCTGAGATACAACTGACACGCAGCACCGTAAGTGTGAGGTGGACAGCGTCGTAACTTGACTCACGTAGATTGTGAAACGAGGGCCACAGTAAGTTTAGTTAACATCTCAAAAATGCCAGTGCTGGGTGTTTTATGGCTCAGTCTACATCTAGTGAATAAGCCCTTCAGATGTCCTCATCAGTGGAAAAAGACCATCGGTCGTGTCACTTAGATAGTTGACATCGTAGGTAAATATCTCACCCTTCATCCCAAGTGTATAAAATTTCTTCAAAGATCATCTTTAATTATTTTAAGAAAAATGTGAATGCCAGTGGTCAAGAACACTTTGTTTCTCCTGGTTGCTGTGCAACCATTCAATGATTCAATGATTAGCAAAACGAGCTCCGCACTTATTCAGTGAGATCACAGCCTTTATCTGCTCCTGCCCATCCCCTGAGGGGAGGGGAGCTCCCTTCTGCTGCTAAAGGTCTCGGAGGCAAAGATGCGGGGCCAAGGGATGGGACCAGCCACCTCAGGGGCAGCAGGACTTTTCACCAAAGCCACTTGTCTGACTTCAGGTCAGGGGGAAAACCCGCAACGGGAGTGAGTGGGGAATCTCAGTGACTGTTGCAGAAGAGAATAGTCCCTCGTGTTTGTTACTGGTCTTTCCCCTACATTTCCTCGGTCATTGTGTGCGTGTGTGCGTGCGTGTGTACGTATGTGTGCGTGCGTGTGTGCGTGTGTGTGTGCGTGTGTGCGTGTGTGTGCATGCATGCGTGCGTGCACATGTGTGTGCGCGTGTGTGTGTGCGTGCATGTGTGTGTGCATGCGTATGTATGTGCGTGTGTGTGCATGCGTGTGTGTGCGTGCGTGCGTGCGCGTGTGCGTGCGTGTGTGTGTGCGTGTGTGTGCATGCGTGTGTGTGCGTGTGTGTGTGCATGCATGTGTGTGCGTGTGTGCGTGTGTGTGCGTGTGTGCGTGTGTGTGCGTGCGTGTGTTGCCCCAGGAACAAGCAAACAGGCCAATCCTCCCTTCCGACCCTGTGCTGACACACAGCGATGGTGTTGGACCCGCGAAGGCGAGTCAAGTGCGAAGTCACTGAGGCATGTCGAGGCCCCCGCCCCGTCTCCTGGCCCCCAGGATGCTCCTGCCCCTAAGCCAGCGGCCTCTGTCCTCCAGCACACACACACTCTGCATCTCACATTAGCTCCCCCCACGGTTGGGTCGCGTTGCGTGCATTCACAACGACCCACGTTCCTGAGTGATTTCTCTCCCGGAGACGCTGGGTCTGGACGGCCAGCCTTCCCTTCTTCCCAGAAGCCTCGAACGCTGCAAACGGGCTCCATGTGTCTTTCTCGAAGACACCTGAGAGGCACCCCAGGGCTGACTGCATCTGCCGGACGAGGGGCATGCCGGGCACCCCGCACTTCTCAGGGGGGCTCCTCCAAGGCCCCAGACTCTCCTCCTAGGCGAGTGGCCCTTTTGGGGAACTGCGGGCCTCACTGCCAGCTCAGCCTGGGGAGCCGGCCCCGGCAGGTGGGGGGTCCCCTCTCCTTCCTGCCGAGCTCCGGGCAGGCTGCCACCCGGTCCCCCCTTTTATTGCCGGCCCCACGATGGAGAAACCAGACGTGACGGCCCCCCGGCCACAGGGCGTCGCCCCGCAGGTCGGCGTCTCGCTCTCGTTTACAGCGTTGGCTTTTGTGAGGCTTTTCCCTCCACGCCCCCGTCACGCTCCGAAATCGTCACTAGTTTGTTCAGGGACTGAGCCACGGCCCGCCTCCCCCAGGACGGTGATGTCTGGGAGGCGGACACTGACGGCGCTCGGCTGCCTGTCGCACCCCCGTGCCCAGGACAGCGCCTGGCTCGTGGTCCCTCCGGGCCCCGCTTGCTGGAAAGGAAAACTGAGGCACCCGGTGGCCGCCCCCTGCCGTCCCAGCGTTCAGTGGCCAGGAACGGGCCCTGGGCCCCTGCCTCGTGCTCTGGTCCTCTGTCCCCCCCCCAAATGCCACCTCCCGACAGGACAGGAAGGCCTGCGGAGCATGTGACCAGTCTGGGGGGAGTCCCCCACTGCGGGAGGAGGCCTGCCGGGCCAGTCCCCTGTCCTGGGAAAGAGCGGGGACACGGCCCCTGGGGAAACCACCGCCTTCGCTCTCTGGGAGGTGGTTTATTGGGGGGCTGCCGTAACAAAGGCCCATGAATGTGGCTGAGAACAGCAGACGTTTCCTCTTATAGTTCCGGGTGTCAGAACCCTAAAATCAAGGCAGCCCCCACCACCACCCCGAAGGCTTGAGGGGAAAACCTCTCCTTGTCTCCTTCTAACTTCCAGGGGTGGCCAGCAGCTGGGGCTCCTTGGGGCTCCTTGGCTTCCCTCCACAGCACCCCAGTCCCGGCCTCCATCGCACGGTGGCCTTTGCTTCGTCCCTGCTGGTGTCTTACGGGAGTCCCAGTCCTCTGGGTGGATTTAGAGCCCGCCTAACCCGCATCTCAACTGGTGACTTCTGCGAAGACCCCACGTCCAAACAAGGCCATGTCCTGAGGTCCCGGGTGGGCACCAATTTGGGGGGAACAGTGCTGAACCCCGTCCAAGCCCTAGGGGCCCAGGCACCATGCCCCCAGCCGCCGCTTGTGAACAAACCCCCCACCCCCGGACGAGGAACAGCAGTCGTCACTGCCCTGTTGGGTTGAAGGCGCCGATGTTCGCGACGTGCTTAGCATGGTGACGACACGTCACGACAACTTCCAGAGGTCAGCTGGACAGCCCTGTCACCTAGGACTCCCCTGGAGCTGACAGGCAAGGGCAGAGACCCGCGGGAGCAGCCAGGGGGCACAGGGCAGGACAGCCCCCGCCTGAGAGGGCAGTGGCAGACGCGAATATTCTTTAGGGGGTTTAGCCAAGGGAAGAGGGGTGGCGGGGGCTTCGGGTGGCGGCAGGGGCAGGTTCAAGGGCGTGGGGTTGGGAAGGGACCTGGCATGTTCTGCAAACGCCCTGTCGGTCAGGATGGCCGATGCCCAGACGAGGCCACAGCTGCGGTACGGTGAGGGGGCAGGCTGGGGGCACCCCACTGCTGGCTTCAGGCGGCCTCAGTCCGTTCAGGCTGCTCTAACAGAAATTCCTTGGACTGGGTGGCCTAGCGACCACAGACGCTGATTCCTCCCGGTTCTGGAGGCTGGGGGTCCCAGATGGAGACACGGGCATGGGGGTCCCAGATGGAGACACGGGTGTCACAGCTGAAGGGAGAGGGGGTGCCAAGGCAGGGGCTCCCCGCACCGTCTTTGGGGGCACTCGACCTGGGGCACACAGAGGCGAGGCCAGGCTGGGGCTGCAGGCCGGCGGCCGGGCCTCAGCGGCTCCTTCCCAGGGATCCACACATCCCCTGCCCACCTGGGCTCACCCCCGAAAGGAGCCCCCCCAGGACGGTGACAGCCCTCCTGATGCCCTGAAAAGGGAAGACTATCGGTCTCTCTTGGCCACCATGTGTCCTGTGAGCTGTGTCACAAACACGTTGCTGGTGCAAAGAAGGAGCAGCCCAGCCCCATCGGGCCAGCGGGGCCTGGGACGCAGTGACCTTCCTCAGTCCCCCTGCCCCGCCCTTACGGGTGCCTGACGGCGTGAATGGGACGTCCAGGGCACTCGGGGCCCAGCGTCGGTGGGCGCCCGTCCGTGCTTGTCTGTATTTCTAGGGTGCCCGGGCACTTACAGAGTACGGTCACACAGCACGTGGCCTCCAAGCCCCACGCAATTCTGCGAGGGAAGACGGGGCGGCAGGAGTCGCTCTCGCCAGAAATAAGGGACCACCGTCCCCAGAGTCCCTGTGACTTGCCCAGGGCCACTGCCACCCTGAGGGCGGGAGCGGTCCCCCCGCCCGCGTTTGCCGGTGTCCGAGAGGACTCGTGCCCCCTGGAGCAAGCCTGCCCGCGGGGGCCGCCTTCGCCAGGGCCTTCCAGAAAGCCCGGACAGACCCCGCGCTCCGACCTGGTCCCGTCCCTGCCGAGGGCTGGGACCGCGTCTCATTTGCACGCTGTTGGGTGCGCTCCCGGCCGGGACGGGATGCGCCCTCCTTTTTCATGTTGGTTTTACGAGCATGTTTTTTTAGTGATGTCAGACTTCAAAGGACGCGCGCGCCGTGAAGATCACGGCCAGACCCACATTCGTGATGCTTGCTCATTCCTGCGGGCAGAGCGCGGTGGTGCTAACACATGTCTCATCTCCCCTTGACACTCGGGCTCTTTCAAGTGATTTAACAGAGGCCCCTCACTTTCTCTCCTGGGTCCTGGACGGTGTGCCGGGACTCACAGCTGCCTTCCGGGCCGAGGAGCCGAGCTCCTGGTGACCCCCTTGGCCACCGCGGTCTCCGTGCCCCTAATCTCTGTGCTCCCTGCCCCGTGTCAGCACCCCGTCCCCCTCACGCGTCTGGCTTTCCTCAGCAACTTGCTAAATGGCCCTGTTCTCACTAAGTCACTGAACCCGGCCGCAGGGAGGGCGAGGTGAGATTTAATTGAATCCTTCAGCGATGATTCACGGGACACAGCCTGACTGTCCGACCTGGAAAGCGCACAGTGGGGAGTTTAGGAACCGTCCGCGTAGTCAAAACAACGTCGCTCGTTGGGCCATCGATTGAAGTTCAAAGGAAGGAGGACGGCAGTCAGGGCGCTGTAATGACAAGGGCGGCCCACGGAAACGCACTCACCTGGGCTCGCAGCCTCCCGGCCGGGCCTTCCCCGGCCTGCCATCCTGCCGGTTCCCCGGGGACCGGCTCCGGGGGCGGCCTGGCCTCCGTGAGAGGCTCCCCAGCTGGGCGGGGAGAAGCTCGCAGATCGGGCTGTTGGCTTCCTAGGTCTGCCCTCCCAAGCCACCGCAGATGGGGTGAAACAACAGAGATGTACTGCCTCTTAGTTTTACAGGGTAGAAGCCCCAACCCAGGGTTTCGGCAGGGCAGTGCTCCCCACTAAGGCTCTGGGAAAGGCTCCTCGCTCGCACCTGGTGGCTCCCAGCCATCCTGGACATTCTTTGAACTAGCTGCGTCACCCCGATTTCTACTGCTGTCTTCACATGTAGCTCTGTGTGTCTCCTTACGAGGAGACCAGACACCAGAATTAGAGTCAGCCCTGATCTGTTGTGACCTTGTATTAACTTAAACTCGTCACATCTACAAACACCTTGTTTCCAAATAAGATCACGTTCTGAGACTCTGAGTAAACATGAATATATGGGGGACACTCCACGGACCAAGGCCCGTTTGCTGTACCCCACACTTCGGCCCTGGCCCATCTTGGGGAGTTAGTTGTACCTGGCCCCGATTTGGAACCTTCTCCACAGACTGCAATCTTGGTGCATGATGTTGAATCTTGGCCTTTCGCCTTTCATGTTTAAGGACACAGAGGGGGCCAGCCTGTGACACATGACTGGTCTGATGGAAGGAGCATTGAGTGTTAATGTGGGGAAATCTAGGAGGTGGAACCATGGGCGGCATCCAGGGACCTAAGTCATCAGTCTCCAGAATCTGGTCAAAGAGCTCTATCTCAGATGGCCACATGGCTCTGAAACCTCTTCTTATACCTGAAGGCCCACAGAAGGCGGGGGTGGCGGCAGTCACACACCTGCAATAATAGGATACAGGGTCATAAAGTGTGACTTCATAGTCTCTGTCTGCATGTACGAAAGGAGATAACTCCCTGGAGAGTATGGGAGGAACCCCATAAAGTGTTCCAAGGACCCCCCCTCCAAATTTTGGAGGAGAGACCAGGATGGAAGGTGGGGCACAGTCGGCCGTAGAATGCTTTAATGCTCATGATAGGCCAATAGCTTTCAGAGCAAAAATGGTACCATGGTCAAGGTCTCACATTCCAGAACGTTCCTCCATCCACAGCTTCTACCCCTTCCTGTCTACCGTCTGCACTCCTACAGACGGCGTCTGCTGCCTTCATGGCGACTCTGGATGTCTCTTGCTGCCGTCAGCACCATGGTCATTGTCGTCCGGCCGTGCTGGGCTTGGTCCCAGGCTCCATCGTCCCCTGCCGGTCTCCCTGGTGGCCTCTCCCTCCCCCCTCCCACCAGCCCTAATGCCAGACTCTGTGACCAGGCCGTGGGCAAACGAGGGGCTTTCAGTCAATAAGGCCTTAATCTTACAAAAGCTCCACGCCACGCCCTGCTGGTCGACAGCATCAACACTTAGTGCCGCCTCCCTTAGCAGATAAGCAGCCTCTGAACTGCAGAGGACATAGCCCCGGGGGCCTGGGTGCTCCTGGGGGACCCCGGGGAAGCAGCAGTGTGTAGGACCTCCAGCAACAGGCTGACTGGCTTCCGGTCTGGGTTCCCGCACCTCTTGGTTTGAAATCTGGGGTGGGGGCCATGGCTTAATTTCTCTGAGCTCACTTCTTATTATTAAAAATGGAGATAATAGTGTCACAATTTTTTCATGAGGCTAGACTGTTTCTTTTTTAACCTTAAAAAAGAAACTGACAACTAGACTCAGCGTCTAGTGGATGGTAGCTTTCCCAACCAACCTCTCTCTCGCTCTCTCTCTCTCTCCCCCTCTCTCTCTCTCTCTCCCCCTCTCTCTCTCTCTCCCCCTCGCATGCGCATGTGCACACACACATCTTCTGACGTCATAACTGAGCCTTAGGCTGACCCTGGGACCCCGTAGGAGCTACAGCTGCATCAACAGTAAACCTTCTTCATTTTACTTGACGTCTGATATTGATGGTAGTTCCATGAGTGGACAGGATTTAGAAGTCTGTCCCTAGGCGAATTCTCGATACTCGGCGTATGGCAAAAGAGACTTTCTTAATCCTAAGTAGGAGAGGGGACAGCACTTTATCGTTATAACGATTCAAGGAGCTAAGCACCAGTACACATGATAAAGGAAGCGACACAAGGCATGAATGACTGCTGGATGAAACGAAGCTCCTTCTGCCCGTGTGGCTGCCTTCTGTGTGGCACGTGGTCGTGGTGTACCCCACTAGCTGCCCGCATTGACCGCTGTAGGCTTGCTTTAAAGCTACATGTTCAGCAGTATCCTAAGGCCTGGCCTTTCAGGCTGTTGTTCAGGCATTGGCCCCATGTAAAGAAGAGAACTTTGAGATGGGGACTCCCATGACACTGATGGCAATGAACTACAGATACAAAAAAATCCCCCCAAAACCAAAAACCAGGCCTCAACCATTTTGGATGCTAAGGAACCAGACACAGCCACTGTGAAATATAAAGCCGTGTCAGTATGGAGGATTGGAGCATCGAAAATGATCAAACCAAATAGATCAAATCAGCTGTCAAGTAAAACCTACTAAGAAAAACCAGTTATTAATATAGCAGGAAATAATATTCTTCTGAATTCCATGGCTCACGTGGATCTAAATATTTGTAAAATCTAGTCATTATTAAGCCCATAAATAATGCAATGATAGGTATCCAATAAACAATGAAATCTTTTTTAGATGCTCCAATGAACTTCCAAAAAATAATAAATCCATTCTGGGTGAGCTAGGATGATCCGCACAAAGTCTACTCCTCGGTGCCGGGTTCCAGGGCTCCATATTCGTATGGGTTTCTGTTTTAGTGTTTCATAGACGTATGAAGAGGACTATTATTGATTTTCACACCAATTTCCGGTGGAAAATCAGAAGAGTATTAGCATGTCTCAGTTCCCCTAAACAACAACAGATGGGCCATTTTGTCACTGCCAGGATTGAGTGTGTGGCCCGGGTTTGTGTGACTGGAGCAGGGACCACAAGAGGAAGCAAGCATCTACTTGTTTTTCCACAGACTGCTAAAGAAGTTAAGGGGTTCAAAACTTAGTGCCCAAGGAATGGTCGTAAAGCAGCTTTCTCCTCTTCAGCTCCTCTTAACCGGGGCCTTTCCACAAACTCTCCATCTTCCTCTTTAATATTTTAGCCTCTTCCTCATTGTAAGTCAAAAATCCGTAGCTGACAGTTTTGCTGATAAAGTACCTTTTTAATGACAGACTTGGTGTTTAAATTTCCGCCTACGTCTTCTCTGAGTCGGTGACCTAAGTGTAGCTGATTCTTCCAGTCGAAATACTCACTTGTTAACCTCAAGTTATTTCTGGGCACAGCTGAAATAAAACAAATTGCTTTTTAAGGTTATGATTTCAGGTTCTGTGTCTAATTTTCCATTTCTTCTTGTCCATTTTTCCATGTAGGTTTTTATCTGCTACCTATAAACCATGAAAAACAAATTATTCTGTTCAGATCTTTGGAAAGGGCTGTTTGCTGGCACCCAAGCGTGCTGTCTGATGCGTTTTCTCGTTCCGAGTTTCTGGAAGGGGAGCCCTCCTTATGAACAGCCTTAACTTTCCATCAGCAAGGAGGAGGACTGTTTCTCTTGGGAGAGTGGATGTGGCTTTATGAGGGAAAACTCGGCAGAAACACAAAGCCACACAACTGGTTCTTAATCCGAGTCTGTTTTTGAATGACGTCGGTCCCTGTTCTGCCTGTGAGCTGCGAATGGATGAAACGGGGCCTTGAAAAACGCCTCCTGCTGAAGGGCAGAGCACGCCCGGAACATTCCTGTTCCCACTGTGTGCGACTTAAATGCCACCCTCATCACCTGAAGTGATAGACCCGCCCCTCGTGTCCCCCCGCCCCTCGTGTCCCCCCGCCCCTCGTGTCCCCCCAGGCAGGGTCTCCCGTCCGCCGTGTCTGTGTGGCTCAGGACATTGCCTGCTGCGTGTGGGGTGACGACCAATGTGGCCTGGCCTGCGCCACCTTGTCCCGGGGCAGCCTTCAGTTCTCGAGAGCACCTCCATCCAAGCAACCAAGTGTCCTGTTCGGGATGATAAATTGTCTGATTCCTTCCTTTGTGTGACTTCCCCTAACTGTTGGCAAGATGCTTTATTTAGAAAGAAAACAACAGGCTCACTGGTTTCAGAGGACTTAGCCCGTTGTTCATTTGAAGGGACTGACACCCAGGCGGGTTCTCCTCGGTGACAGAGCCAGGACCAGAGTAATAGTAACGGAAGGTCTTTGTAGCACTTCCCGTCCAGCCAGGCTGTCTTCCGAGTTCTCCGTGCCGGGACTCACTGAACCTTTCCTACAGCCGGCCGGGTGGGTGCCGTTAGCCCACCTTACTGCACGCCGCTCGCCCCGGGCCGTGCGCTAGCGAGGGACAGAGCTGTGCTTGGAGCCAGGCCACCCGGTTCTGGTCTCTGGTGAGCTCACCGTGTCACAGCCCCTCAAAGAGCCAGCACTTGTGACTGGGGCCTGACCTTTGCTATGTATTAAGTTGCTTTTGGACCAAGTTGAGAAAAGCTTGTTAGTGACAATTTAGCCCAACTTTGCGAAGCTGGTATTTTTATGGTGCTATGAACAACATCGAAGCACTCAGATGCACTTAGAAAACAGAGGAGCCTCCCAAACAGCTATGACACGGACTTCCTGGGCAGTCGTGTATCTCTCAGGGCAGATCACCGCAGTGCACAGCACAGACCACCACCATTCAGAAACTAAGGCCGCCATCAAATGGCCAGTGTGACCACCCAGACAGACAGTCAAAACATCAGTCTGGTGGCTTTTCTATCAGGATGTATTTGTCAAGGCCTGCCCACATAAGACCATAAGCCCCTCCGAATCACGTATGTGTCTATACAGTTCTCTTTGTAGAGCACCTGATAAATACCTGTGGGAAGATTTTTCTTAATAAATATTGTTTGCTGGTGATTATAGAGAGTGCTGGAATCTGAGTGGCCAACCTGTGGGGCAGGGAGGAAGCACTGGCCATAAAGAATGTGACTGACAGAAAAAATGGGAGAGGGTCTGCAGTACATAGGGCTTGGAGCACGTGTGTAAGAGCCACACCCAATCCAGAGAGAATCCTTCTCTTGTCCTTGGGCTGTGTGGGTCACAGATGATATTCTGGAATTCGGGCATGGGAATAAGAGGTGTGATGAAAAGATACAGTGAATGTTTAAATTAAAAAGAAATTGTTACAGTAAAAGACACATGACCGTTAATCCCCCTCAAAATACAGCCCCTTGCTTCAACCATAGTGACCTCATCATTCTTGTCACTTTCTGGAGCAGTTCTGGAAGTCCTTGTTCATGCTTGTCTTTAGTTGCGCCGTCGTGGCCGCCTCGATGTCCTCAATCAATTCAAAACCTTTACCTTTCGTGGTCATTTTGACTTCAGGGAAGAGCCAGCAGTCGCACAGTGCCAGATGTGGTGAATCAGGTGGATGAGGGCATGCCACAATGTTTTTATTTGACAGAGATGGCTGTACCAGAAGTGACGTGTGACCTGAGTCCATTCAGGTGTGAGAAAAAAATACAGTGAATGTTTAAATGTAAAAACATGTATTACAGTAAAAGACACATTGCCCTTCATCCCCCTCAAAATGTTCTCCCTTGCTTCTAACAATGTGTCTTTTACTGTAATCATTTTTTTTTAATTTAAACACTCACTGTGTTCTTTTTATGACACCTTGTAAGTGCAGCACCCTTGACCTTCACAATTCCCAATCAGCCATGAGTGGCGGGAGCCTTCAGTGCTCAGAGCCCCCTGGGAGGCACAACGCATCCTTCCCCTCTGCGGCCGGAGGGAGGACAGTCTGTCTCCTAAAGGACGCAAGGTGCCTACCTGGCCTGGGACGACGGGAGGTTACCGTTTTTGCCTGAGACTCGGGCAGGGGCGACTCCACAGCCCCTACACACCCCTTTTTTGCATCCAGGTGGCTGAGGAAGTCAGGCTTCAGTATCAGAGAAGGGAGCCTGCAAGCACAGCGAGTTGAAATAATCAGCAGCCGGGTTTATCAGCAGAACTGGCAGAGACATCAGACAGTCCCTTAATTACCCTCCACAGCTGTTCTCGAATGCTGGAATGTCCTTGCCCGGATCTGGCTCACAAAATGAGCACCAAATGTTGAAAAGTTTAGTGCTTTTTAACCAGGAAGCACACAGCTATGAATTATGTGAAGCTGTGGTAGACAAGAAAAAAACACAACAAAACACAAAACCTTTCCAATAATACTGTTCTCCCAGTGACATCTTGTTCTTCCTGTAAAAGATAGAATCCTTAAATTTGACCATATTTTTTCTTCCTGGGAAAGTACAAATAATACATCAAAAGGAGACTTTTTGTCATATACTTGAGGGCGGTGAAAGGGGAAGAAATGGTTAAGTCTCTTCTTCTTTGTAAGACAGCACTTGCGTTGATTCGCCCTGAGGACCACCGAACTGTGAGTTGTGTAGAAAGCTAACCTGCGAGCAGCACCCCCATACTCACCACTGGAAAGGAAGCGGCAGGAGAATCTGGCTCGTGGGACACACAGCACGCTGTGAGGACACTGGGATCTTCCCCACTGGCTCACGGAGCCCCGGTGAACACCACCACGACGTACACGGGGGAGCGCGTGCACCGCTGTCGTAGCACAGGTCACACGGAGAGGATGTGGGGTCAGGGCTGGGGACAGCTTTCAGCGCTCCAGCCTCTCCCTACACCCCGTCCCACACACGGGGTTATTGCAAAGGGACACTCCAGCAGGCTTTCAAGTTTCCAACATCCTGGTGGGAGCAACTTCTAAAGTATGTGTGAAGTTGCCCGTAATTCGGTCCAGATCGGGTCCCTGCCTAGCCCACTTCGGGGTGCATGAGTTGTGATGATAGTTTAAAGATGTTGTAATGAACTTCCTATCTCTGGTGGTTATAGAGTTAGACATGGTAAATCAGCAAATTGGAGTTTTGACTGATAGGATCGTGTCTTGAAATGATTTGACCAAAGAGAGATTTTATAAAATTATCAAACTGCTCAGTATAGCTCAGCACTGACTCAGCGTGGTCCTAAGACCCCCCCAGTGGACGCCTGAAACCTTCTTGTAGGTATGCGTGCTTTCTCCTGTACATGCATACCTACAACAAACGTTTAATGTCTAAATTAGGCACAGTAAGAGATGAACAACAATGCCTACTAATCAAATAGAACAATTAGAACAATAAAATGAGGGTGAGTTGAAGCCAAGCACTGTGATACTGGGACAGTCATTTTGGTAACTGAGAGGGCTACTAAGTGACTTAACGGGTGCGGAGTGTGTGTAGAATGAGCACGCCAGACAAAGGGGTGACTCATGTCCCGGGCAGGACGGAGCAGGACAGCAAAGGCTTTCATCATACTACTAAGAACGACACGCAATTTAAAACCTATAAATTGTTTACTTCTGGAATTTTCCATTTAATATTTTTGAACCATAGTTGACCTTGGGTAACTGAAACCATGGAAAGCAAAACTGCGAAACTGTGGATAAGGGTGAACCACAGTACTTAAACCCATAGCCCAAGCTCAGTGCACCCACATCATCCCCAAGGGATCCTTTTTGGAAGGTTTTGAAATAAATAAGTGTTCTCCTCTAAATGAAAGACCATTGAAAAATAATAGCACTCTCACCAATTATTATTATTAAGTTGGCTCCAAATGTTCATTCTTGTGAAGGATGACCCATTGATCTTTGGGAACAATGGGTTATTTAACACCACATAGATCCCTATTAATATTCTAATTTTTTATTTTCATTTTCAAGATAAAATAGATAAATTTGATTGAAAAAAATCAGGGATTTTTTTCAAACAATAGCCACATTTGGTTAAAAAAAAAAAAAAACCCCAGAAACTATACATGTATGCTCAATTACTTTGATCTTGTAAATGATCAATGTTGGCTTTTTTATTATTCTAATTGAGGTTTCTCCAGTTGGTTCAGATGAGTGTTTTTACAGGTGTCGCTTAGAGAGCATTACCTGCATAAGCGAGGTGGGTTGGAGAGGCAGTGCACTTTCAAGGCTTCAGAAGGGTATTACCTTGATGACTCCCTTCATGTTACTTATATCTTCTGTGGGATCTGGTGTAGAGATTTTTTACTTTTCTACTGCCATCACCTGGCAGCATGCATGGGCAAACAGTTATTTTACAGGAAGAACTGCTAGCCAGAGGGAAATATAATCAGCCAACCTGTGACTGACCATGGTGCTCCACTGCCCCTGCCAGTAGTTCTCTGGGTTCTCTCTTTGGTCCTTGCATCTAAGCTTTCAGATGGCCTCTCTGTCCATTGTCAGCCTAGTGGGCTTGGAGAGTCTACCTGTCTTCCCTTCTGTGACAACAGACTTCACCAGACATTAGAGCGTCCACTGTGCTCATCAGAATCAAATGCCCAAGCAAGCTTGTGTCTATATCATGTATTCCCAATCCGGGTGATACTGTGCCGAAGGGAACCAAAAATAGGTGGTGGGGGTGAGCTGGGGGTGTTGTGGGGATAAAACATCTTTGATAGCCCAATGGTTTGTGGCCCTCCAAAACTCAATCCTACCTCACAAAGTCTTGTTTCTTAGTATTTCATTTCTCCCATTAGGGAGAATTAATATTCAATTTAGTTCTTTTTTTCCCCTGGGTCAGGGGACAGGGGAATGACAACAACAATAAGGAAAGCTCATATATTTGTAGAAAGTTTTCATTTTAGGAAAATAGGGAGTTGACAGTGTTGAAAGTAGGGAGTTGACAGTGTAGTCATGCAAGAGCTGTGCCAACAAATTCTAACTTCAAAATTCAAGCGAGAACTTGATATCAGTCGATAATTTCAAGCATCTTATTATTGAGCTCAAACTGTATAAGGGTGATTAGTTTTTCTTTGGCGATTTTATTTTTAAAAGGCCCATTACTTTTTTTTTTTTTTACCTCATCTGAATTTTCAATGAGACACAGTAACTTTCAGAGTTAAATCGTAGGCTTTTGCCTGCATTTTACCCTGAGTTGTCCAAATGTCAACTCGGAAATATTCAATGGCTTCCCTCTCCAGGTAGAATACAACTCAATGGCCATAAAACCAAGACCCTCCAAGATTTAGTACCAACCTCTCTTCCCAAAGTTATTTTCCTCACCTCTTCTTTATAACCGTTCTCCAACAAATAAACCTCTCCCTTCCGTGCTTTGCCAACCCTGTTTCCCCACCAAGACTGTTCTTCTCTTCCTGTCTACCAACTCCATGCCCAACTGCTCCTCAGGGTTTCTGTAGTCACACAGATTGTTTATCACCTCTTCCGAGATACACGTATAATTGACATAAAACATCATGTAAGTTCAAGGTGGACAACAGGAAGTGATCTTTCCTCTCCCCTAAACTCATACCACTTGGATCTAGACAACTCTTATGACACTTAGCATTTTGCACTACATAGTATGGTTTTAAGTATATATTTTGGCTCCTTCTCCAAGTTAAAAGCTTTTGAAGGGCAGAACTCTGGACTGATTTCTAGACAGCTTGAAACTAGAATGAGCAAACATGTTAAATAAATTCATGCATAGATAATATCATAGCCTGTTGCTTAAAATGTTTTCCCCCAAAGGCTCAATGGCCTGGAAAAAAAAAACAACAAACAAAACAGATTGGTTAATGGATCTATTAGAAGAAAACAAGAGAGTAAAATAGGCTTTGCTATTTTTGTACAGTGTCAATAATTCTGTTTCTTTATTTTAAAAAACTCCCAGAGAACCATTTAGAGTGCAGGAGATAATTTCCAGAAGGGATGTTGAAAGAAAACAGGAGCTGACAGGAACCCAGGAGAGTGGTGTGGCCCTTACAAAGCTAATGCTGTGTTCATATGCACCAGATTTCATGCCAACTTCATTTTATTCATTTTGCACCCTTCATCTGAACCCCAGATTTCAGGATTGGGAAACAGAACCAAGTGGAACATGAAACAAAACAAGACCCAGCCAAACGCAATGAGCTCTCTCTGGCTTCAAGTCAAAACTTGGCTGAACCACAAAGCTTCACCTGGTTTTGAGTAAAAACCACACTGAACCACCATTTTTTTTCATGGTTTCGGTTTGAAAATGGGGTTTCATGCAAAGCATGCCCTAGTTTCAGAAGAGTTCCTTGGCGGAGCATGGCACATCTGTAGTTAACGTGGACTCGGCCTCGTCAGCCGCCCCCGCCAGGCAACATGGAGGAGATTCTCCTTGTCCTGCCCTCAGAAAATCCAGATTTTGAGCAATCTGGTTCATGTGGTTATTACAATGACTGAAAATCATCAGACATATTAATAAGAAATACAGTCAATTAGTTCCTCACGTTGAGCTCATCTTTTGCAAAAACAAAGAACATTTTTGAAAGAAATAAACCAGAAAAGAGCTAGGATGGCCTAAAACATGGTCTAAAGCTTTGCCTACATATCTATGGAGGCCAAGAAGTGATTTGAAGCAATGCTTAGGATAATCTGGGCCAAAATTTTACATACATTGGAAAATCTGATACAGTAAATTAAGACAGAATGGCTGCATGAGGATATGGAATGAAACCACTCGATTTCCCCCCCCTTAGAAGGAGGTTAAAATCCTCCTTCGGAGCTAACAATGTCAGATGAGCCACTTGCCCTGGGTGGTGATGGCATTTGGAAATAGAATCTAATATGAAGACACGCCAAGCCGAGTTTCCCATGACCTTATGGGAAGCTACCATTGTTTTCTTGGTAAACTAAACGAGTACTTGGGATTTATAAGAGGCTGTAATAGCGAACACATAGAAGAATGGAATATATCTGTGATAAAATATTTATTACATCAATAAATGCAAAATTTAAAAGATTAACAATAAGGGAAAATAAGTGGCTTGGTAAAAATAGCCTATTTCTGTGTGATACTATAGAATTAACACATAAAAATGTCCCACACATGACCACAGTGACCTTCTAAAAAGCAGCCCCATGAGGTTATCTGGGCAGGTCCTTGAGAGACAACAGGACTGGCCCAACCCAAGTCTGGATGCCAGTAAACTGCTTAGTTTTTACTTTCTTCCAATTATTTCCACCCATAGACAAAAATATATCCTTTGCGTGATTACTGTGTAACAAGAGAGAAAAGCAAATGCATCAGCCATTGCAATATAATGTCACAAGAGCCAGGGTGGGACTACTTTCTAAGGAGTTACGTGGCAGGAATGAAAGACTCCCACATCTGCATCCTCGCTTTGTGCATGACAGAATGCAGACCTGGAAGCTAGGAGAGTCCCTAAGACATAGGCCTGAAGGGAAGGAGGCGTCTCATGTGGTTCCATCTCATGAGCTAGGGAATCCATCCAAGTGATGGGCTCCGTTTGGGATTTATTGGTTTTTAGGATCCTTGAAACGTATAAGTAGAGCTCTCAAGATTCTTCAAAAATTTTGGTGTAGAAGTTCAGGGGGAAAGTTCTGGGAGGGAGACATGGATTTGGGAGTCATTAATGTAAAAGTATTAGGTCAAGGATATCACCCAATGCAAGGGGTGAGGAGAGAAAAGCATCAAAACCATCATTGGGGTCTTTAACCCACTGATCCTATACACAAAACTAGATAACACAGGGACATGGTAAGAGAACAGGCCTAGGAAATGATGACTGTAGCGAAGGCCACGTGCCACCCACAGGAAGGGGGTCTTCCTCATCCTGCAGAACTGGTCCATGCAAAATCCCTGAGCACTTTTTCCTTTAAGTAGAAAGTCACACCTCACTTCTTCACTATTGAATCATCTACAGTAAAAGCCTAACATAGAAACATCTCATTTACACAAAAGATCAATCAAGGATGATCATTTATTTTATGACAGGCTTCACAATGGAATTCCATCAAATAGCAGATGTCTTTAGTGATGATAACGTGATTCATTTCACCAATCACCAAGCAAAACTTCATTTACCCACACTTTTAGGGAACACAGGTTTGCATTTGATTACTTTTGTTTGCTTGCTTTTTAAGCTAATGCACTCTACAAATTTCTTTAGGTAGGTAATAAGCAAGTGGATAAATGGACCAGCAGATATAATCAATTTTCACTTTCAAAGGTTCTTCGGTGCAGGGCCTAGTAAAGACTTCTATTTATTTAATTACCATGGAATTTGATGTCTTTCTATAGTATATTGATGTGGAGGCAGAAATCAAATAGACATTTCCCTAGATGAAAAGTATTAATTCTAGGCCCCAGGGGTCACTATTGGGCGCTCTAGTTCAATATTTTATGAATCGTTTAGAAGTGGGAGCAGTAAGCAATGAAATTTCCAGTTTTTCTAGTGAAAATGGGTTTACATGGGTGCCATATAAATGAAATAAACTACATAAAGATCGGGGTAGTGGACATAAAAATGCCACATAAACTTAAGTGTTGGCCTACGATTGTGTTTAGGTGAAATTCTTCTAAACCGTATTTAGAAAATTATGATCTCTAAGTGATCGGTTTCAATCCTACAGTAGGTCACTAAAATTGCCCTGGGGAGGGTTCTTTTAGTGGAGACATCAGTGCAACATACTGCTCCACCAGGCAGGCCACAGAAATCCTTTATAAGGAGATGGTGAACCACACAGTATGTTGTTAGGCTTGTTCTGTGAAATATGTGGTGCCTGAGGTTTCATTGTTGCAATTCGTGGGCCTCATAGAAGAAACGTTTCTCCCTCTACAGATCTGTTGGAGTTTACCTCCCTATCTGTCATCTTCTCACTGACCTGACTGCTTCCTACCTTCTGGTTGGTTATACATGTGTCTTCTTCTTTAACTCAGTGAAGGCAAGATACGCACCTTTTCTTTGGCAAAGACCTGTTCATAGTACATACACGATATACAATGGATGATGGAAGGCTGAATGGATAAGCGGATGGATGGATGGATGGATGGATGAACAGACAGACAGACACATGGATGATTGGTGGATGCGGGGATGACAGATGGGTGGTAGGTGGAGGAATGTGTTACAAAAATTTTAAATGTGCCTGAAAAGTGATTCAAGTGATGAAGACAATAGGTATTTTCTTAAGGTAAAAGAATGATCGTTCTTTAAACTATAATGATTATAAGGAAGGATAAAGTTAACAAAATCCCAAACATTTAGCTTTCTCTGGATTTTCTGTATTGATCTGTTATCTAGAAATTAAGTAAGAGAAGTTAAGGAATTTCAAGTTACATGCCACATCTTTAAGGTCAGCATTTTGATTGGAACCTATTACGTGTTCTATAAAATTTTCTTTGGTGAAAGAAACTGACCCAACATGTATTTCTTCAGAGCTCATGAGCGTTTAGCACTATGTTAAGAAGTCAATTTAATCTGTGGATAACACAGCATAGTGCATATGAGCATAGGCTCCTGTTAGACGCCCTTTAACTGCTCCTGGCCTGTTTTTTCATGTGTGTCATTAGGATAGACATATAATACCTTCCTCACCTTACAGGATTATGACAATCAAAAGTCTAAAACCCTTAGACTACAATATAGCCTGTATCGAAACTCAGAATTACTTAACTCCTGAGACTTTTTTTTTTATACTTTTTATTTTGAAATGACTAGAACATACAGGAAGATTGCAAGAGTAATACAAAGAACTTCTGTATACTTCACCCAGATTGACCAATTGTTTGCATCTCGTTCCATGAGCTCATGCTTTTCATCAATGTGTCATGGGGTCTGTAATTGTCTATAAAATATGCACAATAGTGTGTACCTACCCCAGAGGGTCATCATGAGGATCGGATGAGTTTGCAGATGTAAAAAAATATGACACACAATTGAGTAGCGGCAACAAAGCCATTAACAGGACCTCTGACCAACTTAGGAGCCCAGCACTGGGACAAAGGAGGAAGTGAGCCTTTCTTCCAGGAAGAAGGGAAGTGGGTGCCAGAATGACCTGCTTGAAGGGGTGACTTTTGAGGTCAGCATGTAAGTGCCCAGACCTCCAGGATCAGAACAAAACAATGATCTCCATGCTCCACCGCCTTGTCTTCTCCCAGGAAATTTGAAAAATCTCTAAAGAATACGAGCTGATTCGATTTGCAAAAGTGAGTGCTGCTGTGCCCAACCTCGCTCCACGGTCATTAATTGAGGAGGGGTCACCCATGGTGCTTCCAAACCTTATTGCTGTGAGGAGTAGAACATCCTTTGGCCCCAACTGCTCACAAAGCCCCAGCCCTGGAGGGGAAGTCACGAATCGCCCAGTTCTGATCACAGTTCCCAGAAGAGAGAAGTGACCTCTCCAAAGTGTGTATTTCTTTCAGCTGCACAAAGCCAGAGCCTGTCCCAGGCTGTGAGAACCACGTACATACCATATGGAGCCCACAGAACCTAGCACCACACACAATAGAGTGAGTTCTTCAAGGAATTCTCTTGGGAGGCAGACCCTCATGGCTTGACGTTCACGTCTGCCACCCAGACCTCCAGGGCCGTGGAGAACACGCGTGGCCACGGCCGGCAACGTCAGAATACCAGAGCAGATCTGATCCATCCCTTGTACAAAGTTCTGTCGCACATCACAACAACCCTGAGGAGGATCCATTTCGCCAAGTAAGCGTGACGCGAGCCTTTGGTCCTCCTGTCAGTTCTCATCGTCCCTTTGACTTATTTCTGGGAAGTTATAATTAGATGGAGCTTTGCCTTTTTTTTTTTTCTTTACCCGATAAAGCACCGTAAATCCTGGACATCCTCCACGAGTGCAGTCGCTTCTGCCGTTTTCTGCACGTTGCACCACGTGCAGGCCGGCCGAGAGGCAGGGTTCCGAACCCCCGGCCTGCAGAAGAGCCGCTGAGAGATATCATATGGTCTCCTGGCAGAAGTACAAAGTGCCTCTCGGCGTTTGATCTCCTGTCTTAAACTTAAATGCAAAATCTGATAATTGGGTCAGGCAGGAGAAGAAACTGAGCAGTAAAGTTCTTTTCATTTCCTTCTGCTCTTTCTCCACGTTTCATCTTTTCTTCCTTTTTTTGCCCTCTCTTTCCCCCATCTCCCTCTCCCCCTCCCTCTTTCTCCTCTCGGCCCCCACAGGAGGCAGACTGCCTTGGGAACAGAATGGATTCGAAGAGGAGGGGGGCTTGTGTCTGGAAAACCTGTCAGAGGGGTCTCCGGTCACCTCCGGCCCCTCCTTGCTAGATGCACATTAGATTTTTGCTCCATTAGCAGCAGTCCCGGATAACTATCTTGAGCTTAGCGAAAGCCAAAGCCAGGGCTGGGTTTGCTTGTTTAGAAAGATGACTGCCTTCCCAGACTCGGGTGTGTTTAATGTAAAAGGAATTCGTCGTAGGCTCTCTGGTTTCGGGCATTCTGCAGACGGAGGCTTGTACTTCAAAGGGCACGAGAGATAAATGAAAACCGAACCTCCTCCCCAGACGGAAGGAGAGCACTCTCTGAACAGCCCTGCCGAGCCCTCTCTGCCCAGCAGTTTGTGCACACGGAGAGAGAGCTTTTCGTTCTCGATTTCACCACTCCAAGGCCGGGTGCAGAATTGCCTGTGTGATCACGGCACCGTTGTAGCGGGATGTAAAGCCAAACCTGGCTTCCTGACGCACAGGCACGTGGCCCTTGCTAAGGAGGGTGCGAAGTTCAGAAATGACAATGCTTTCTGTCGGCATCACTTTTTCAAATCACAAAGGACAGTTACCCTCAGGGGAGTCACTACAGTGTTCCACAGGTCAGGCCGTCGTGCATGATGGTGAGTGATTCATGGACACTCTAGCACACTGTTAGAATGTTCCAGAAACTCCCTCTCCCTGAGACACCATCTGGAGTGGGAGGTAGGAGCACTGGAAGCAAGTTACACTGCAGCTCTCCTCATGTGCACCCCCAATACCAGTATTGTCAGTTGGACTCAGGATCAAAAACGTTCTAGACCGTCTTAATCCAGAACTGAAAAAAGGAGTCACAGCAAGGCCACCTGAAGAGAGGGTAAAAGATGGAGAAGGGGTCATGCCTCCGCGTGGATGTGAAGGGTATGTCTTGCCAATGTTGGAGCCACTTTCCTCCACGGAGGCCCCTCTGCCAAAGTCTCCACAAGTCACTGCTCTCTGAGTGCCCTGTCCCAAATGTGGATCCCTTTCAGCTTGAATCACAATTCCTACAGTTTCCCAGAATCCCTTGTGATTTTCCCATACCGCCTGAAGGGTCCCCACAGAGCCTTGCGATGCTCTGGAAGAATCACCAGGTCAAAGCGGCAAGGCAGCCTGAGAGCCCTGCAGAGAGCTTAGGACCAAACCACGTATCCAGGACACAGTCCCAGACCTAAGCAACCCGACAGCCCGCCTCCGGAGAGCGTTCGGAGCCCCGGGAAGGCCGCCGAGAGCTGGAGCCAGGGTGCAGGGCTGGGCAGGAATTCAGCCGCCCAGACACGCTGATCAGTGTTTTCCCCAGACTTCCTGGTGCTGGAGAGCGAGGGCGTGGGGGCCGGGAAGGCGTCCGCTGGTTTCTCTAGGGCGCCCAGCCCTGGCACCTGCATTTAGGACGCATCAAAATGGATTTTGACTTCAAATGGAAAAAAGACTGTTTTTTCTGAAACAGGTGATTATGTAACACAGTGAGTTGCTGCAACTCTCTCTGATGGAGCGCCATGTGGTTCTGCCCATTTTCAAATCGTAGCCCTCCAATCAAATGTTTAGGGCCCTGTTGGGGGGCTCAGAGGCTCCCTGTACTGGCTTCAGTTAGTCACCCTAGCTGTTAAGAGTCACATCATGCCTTGTCATTTTACGTCATGTCACTTCTCACCACAAAATTAGACCTTTTCATCATAACAGAAATGACTCTCGCACGCCTTGTGCATGCCGACTAAAGGGCGGATGTGACAACACTGGGACCCAGTGTTCAGGGGCTCCTGGGTGGAGGTCCGCCTCCCCTGCTTTTGCTGACATGGACACATTTAGTAACATAAGCGATGGGTTGCAATGCTCACAGTCTCAGGGGCTGAGGTGGGGATCCACCAATTTTCCCTTCAGTCCAGCCCAAAGCTGAGTGGGAAGACAAAACACTATTTTAAAAACCATGTTGTGAATTTGTTTTAATTACACCCCTGAGGTTATTTTCCACAACTGAAGAAATTAGATAATTATCTGAATAGGTTCACTGGTTTGTTTTTAATGTGCCCTTACTCTTGGGCTCCTGTGCTGTCATCCTTTTCATCTTATCCAGCTCGTTTTAGTGACAAGGATGATTTACCGTGATTGTAGTTTCCTTGTTTGCAGCCTTGATAACCATGAAGAGTGAAAATCAAAACCTTTTAGGTGGAAATTAATTTAGAAGCATTACCACAATTCTTATATGGCGTATGTAACCATAACAGCAATTTTAACGGGAAAAGCAAAACGAAATGGAAGGGCAAATGACATTAATTTCCATTTGCAGCACACCCATAATTGGATCAGTCGTCTGTTCCTTGGGGAGAAGTGGGTTGTCTCTGATTGCGGGGTGGAGCCCTATGTGGACAAGGGGAGAGGGGAAAGACACCTGATGCGCACACTGAAACCCCACGGGGAGTAGGGGACCACGGCTTCCTGTGGGCAGCAGAGTGGTTAAACCAAATCACCCACTTCTGGCAGGTTGTTTGACCCATTCAGTCTGGATTTCCACATCTGCTCACTGGGAATAACAAAAGTCCCCACCTGACAGTGTCGCAAGGATAAAATAAAGTGATCCGCATGATGCACTTAAAATGGTGCCAAGTCCTTGGTAAACCTTTTAGAAACATTAGATTATTATTAATATTATTTCTTTTATTATTATTTATTATCCATGACACAAGGATAAAAAGACTAGTTAGGGTTTAGGAGATGCAAATCCAAGTGTAAGCTCTCCAACTTGCTTGTTGCGTCATCTCGGGCAAATGAACCCTCGAAGCGTGTTTCCTTATCTGTAAAACATGGCTGTCTGATTTGCCTAAAGGTGTGCGCACAGGATCGAGTAAGGAACGGGAGAGCGCTCTGCAACTGCACGCGAGCTCTCAGGGCTTCCTTCCTCTGGAGGACGTCCGAGCAGCCGTGGGGGGGCCGGCAGGTCCGAGCAGCCGTGGGGGGGCCGGCAGGTCCGAGCAGCCGTGGGGGGACCGCGGGTCCAAACAGCCGTCGGGGGCGCAGGTCCGAGCAGCCGTGGGGACCACGGGTCCGAGCAGCCGTGGGGGGCGCAGGTCCAAGCAGCCGTGGGGGGCGCAGGCCCAGCGAGGCGCGCTGGGGCGGGGTCGGCCAGCCCCGTCCGGTGTGTGGAAGCGGGGAGCTCACCCCCTTGCACAGCTCTCCTGAGCTGCTACGTGCAGGGGTCTCCAGGTGTGACCTGTGGGGCCAGGTCAGAGGGTGCTGAGGGGCGAGGTGGACTCTGGCGGCGGAAGTGCCCCAGATGTCGGGGAGGCGACCCCGCCCCGCAGGCTCCACCCCGCGCGCATGCGCGGTCTGCGTCCAGCGCTTCCGGGAAGAGCCCTGTCGCTGGTATGACTCCCAGGAATTCTGGGGAGGAAATGGGGCTCCACCGGGAGTAAACAAGGACGTGCAGTTCTTTATACAAATTTGCTGAAAGAACATTCCAAACACCCTCCCTCCCTCCCCCATGGATGAGGGTGAGAGGGCTTTCCTCCCTTTTCTCTTAATACAAATTTCTTCGCTTTGCCGCTTTCCTCTTCGTGTCTTGTTGCCGTGAAAGAGGCGCCTCCGCAGCGGGCGAAGGGCCTAAGCCCGCTGGGTCGTGCTCTGTTCTCTTTTTCTTTGCTGACCTCCGGCACACCAGCGCCCCTGCCCCAGCTCTTGCTGCAGGGGACATGCGGGTGGGTCCGGAGCGGTGGCACGAGAACGCCCTCCTGCCGAAGCACCCGGCCCGGCCGCAAGGGTCTGCGCTTCATGAGGGAGGCGCTTCCGGACTCCAGGTTGGAGTCACAGGTCCCGGGTCGGCCTGTCGGGTTGATTGGTTCTCCCCCATGTCCCCCATCAAGTGATCAGCGCCGATCCTCCGAACATGTCAGACCCTCTCCTGAGCCCGGTGAGTACAGGGGCAGGACCCGGAATGAATATATGCAAGTCGCAGCCTTCCACGTACACACAGGAGCTGTATTTACTTGGAATTGAGGAAAGCTGGCTTCTAGAACATCCAGAGGCTGAGTGCGCCATTCAGGTGTGCCAGGCTCGGTGCTCCCGTGGAGGAGGGTCAGGCCCAGCGAGTCCCTCGAAGGCGCCCTTGTTGAGGAATCTGCTCTCCAGATCACCTGTGGGCTCTGCGTCTCCCTATTCTTTCGCTGGGGCCAGAAACAGCTGTGCTAAATGATGTCCCATTGGTCTGCTGTCATCATCCACACCTTGTCTGGCCTTGGCTCTGCCTCACTCCAACACTTCTTGGGGGTGATGGGGAACTTGCAGAGCATATCCGCCATCAAAGGCCATCGGTAGTTGTCAAAGTTCCACATTTCAGGCCTTTTCTTCTACCTCTCCCTATGGTCAAGGGGCCAGACTGGCATTTTAGCAAATGGAATAGTGAATTTTTAACAGTGCCGAGGACCTTAGAGGCCATCTGAGGGCCATCAGCTCAGGTATTTGAGGGCATTGAGGCCAAGTCAAGTACTGACACTGAGCCAGCTATAGCCAAGCTGCGGTGAGATGCCACACCCTTCTGGAAGCCATGTCCCCATTTAGCAACTTTCTGGGTCATACACAAACACCTCCTCTTGTGTGTTTTGAAAGGCCACTGTTGTTCTAGGGGACACTCCTCAGTGCTGGGGTGCTGGGAGGGATGTCTTCCATGCAGGTGCTTAGTGAGCTTTCCGTCGTCGCTGCCTACTGGGCCAACTGCCCAAGATACCAACACCATTACGATGTGGCCCTGCCCTCGGAGGGACCACAGCCTAACCTGTGTACATCCAATGCTCTGTAACTGAGACTCTCAACCTTGATTGCACATTCAGTTCACCTTGGGAGCTTTTCAGAAATATTGAGAGCAGTGTGCTGGTGTCACCATGACTGTTTTATTTTCTTATCTGTTTGCTGTGGGCTCTCTTAGGGGACAATAGGGCAGGCACATGTTTTGACTGGCAAAGTATGAGCACCAATATGCAAATGTTATCCCCACAGCCCAACTCTCCGAGGTTGTCGGGGAAGTGACAACTATGGGTCAGTTTCCTCATTTGCTTCTCAGCAAAAATTCCATGATCACCATGGTGTTAATCACACTTTGCACGATGGTTGTGAGAAAGTGTGTCTGTGACTAAGGAAATGGAAAGTTACGTGGTACATAAATCTGGATTTGGGCCATATGGTCAAAATGCTTTGCCTTAATTGTTTAAACCCAAATACAACCTCCAAATGCTAGAGTAGAGTGGTAAATAAACACACATACAAGCAACAATAGCAACAATAGTTGAGAGATCTCAGCTATTAGAAGTTAAAGAACTAGAGAAAAAAATAAAACTACCTGATTATTGCAAATTTCTACAAGTCATTCCTTTACTGGCTGAGAGCATCTAAAGGAAAGAGTTAAAGGAGCATTCAGAGCAAAGAAAGAAACTTCTTTTGGTCAAATAGAACATTCTGTTTTGAGTCCTAAGCAAGCTCCAAGCTCCGAAGTGGCGGAGGGGGCTCCGCCCTTTGCCTTTGGCAAAACACATCCTCTTTCTTTCTAAATGTTTTAAAATGTTTAGCACAAGCAGAAAGTGCAATGAACTTCTCAGACATCAAAAGTCTATAAATTAATAAAACACATAAATTGAACTTCCATGAAACTGGACAAGAACTTTGAAACAGAAGTATCCTGGTTCAGAAACATAATTACTGAGAAAAGAGCTAATCCTTCAAAATCAACTAGGACTCTACCCCCACCCCCTTCTCATGGAAGGTTTATTTGGAAACAAATACTGTTTGTGCATCATGACTACAATTGTTGCTCACTTAGGAACCATGAGACAGGCTGACTTGGTGTCACATACCATTATCCATAAGACATGGGAGCTGCCTGCCCATGCTTGCCTTGCAGACACTCATCTCTGTCCTGCTAATACACTTGTCAAGAAAGTTCCAGAGTTAGGGTTTTGGGATCACTAAATTTCAAAGTCAGTTGTGGAAATTTTACCCAGTCTTTTCTTCATATATCACAATTTATCATTCTCTCAAGTAGTTAGTCAAAACATTTGGGAAACATATGCATGCCCTTGTTGCTTAAAATTAATACATTTGGTTAAAATCTTGTCACTAATAAATGACTTCTCATGGCTGCCATGGCCGCTTCAGCCACAGGGGTATTTTTTTCTTTAGAGTTGCCTGCTACTCTAGAAATGAGTTATCTGATGATATGATTCCTAAATCTGAGAGGACCTTTCTAGGACTGCTCCCTGTCTGTCCCTCATCTCTCAGCCAAAGATATTTATGATGCCCCTTTGTCCATTCTCCACTCAGGATCACTTCTCCAGCCTCCACAATGCGTTCACAGACACATCTGTCCCTCTGGTCATGGTGAGCAACACAGGGATCCTCGGGGTCAATGAAAAATAAACTCTCTCACAGAACTAAGCCAACTTACAGGGCCCTTAAGAAGCTTCCCAGGGGGCTGCCTTCTCGTCCCCTCGTCGTGACTACTTCAGCTCAGGAAGCATAGACTTTCTAGGCCAAGTGAGCGCCCGCCTTGCTCTGGGTGGGGACACTGTGTGCCGCACTCTTCACATTTCACAAGCTACCCTGGCTCCTGGCTTCCTGTCCCAAACACTTCGATTTCTTGCTTGTTGTGTGAGGTTTCATCATTGATAATTATCACACTTAGTGCCCTGCAATACTTTCCGTCTGCAAAGCGGCCGGCAACTGCTAACAAATACTCATCACACCTGCACTGGCCAAGTCAGCATTTTCCTCCCTGTTTGGCACCTGGATGCTGGGAAACAACCTGGGTCAGAGGTCAGGGCGAGCGTGACGTCCCAAAGCTCAGGTGCGTGGTGGCCGGCTTCTCTCAGGTGCCACCTTAACTGGCATCTTTTAGAAAACAGTAGCTCTTTGGGTGCCTGTCTGGTGGCACCCACTGTGTTTGTGACCTGTCATCCTGCCACCCGGAAGGTGTGACGTTGTTGCTGAGCTCAGTTTTCATAGCAAGTCTGGGTGGCAAACTCCAAGTTGAGGGACAGGAGCAAGCGTGCCTCATAAATGGAAGTAATGATGTCAGCTTTGAGGGCCGAGCTATGGAACGGAATTATACATCCTGCATGTGACTGTGTAGATGGCAGAGAATGGGGAGAAGGAAGATGGGGGAGGGAGGTCAAAAGTCTTAGCAACTCGGACCCACCTTGCTCAGCATCCGGGGGCCTTGGACCCACAACCCGCGAGAGAGGCGGTGAGCCACCGCGTGTGACAAGCAAGCTGCGTCTGGTTGGCATGAGAACAGCGCTCGTTGTCCGCAGTGCAGCGAGGGCCAGCGCTGGGCCAGAGCTTGGTATGACGTGGACAGAATGGCCCAGTAACTGCCTTCGTTTAGTGGCTGTATCTTGATGAAAGTGGCCTTGAGACAACCCATGCGCTGGAGATGACATAATTACAACTTCAACAAAAACGTGACAGTTGTTCTGTCCACTTGTATTGTGGGAGGTCTTCATCATTTCCCCCCCAGTTGAAGTTTTTCAAATGAGAAACTTTGGAGGCTTTGTAGTTTCAGGGAGATGCTGCCAGTAGAAACCACCCTAACTAGAAAATGTCCCTCCTGCGTGGGTTGTAGCACAAAACACCATGAATGTCCCTGCAGTGAACCCAGACGCAGAGCTTCCTGTCGCTAGTCACCGGAGATCCTTCTGGTCCTGCCCGCGCTCCGTGCTGCGTCCAGACCACACCCCTGCCTACTCCGCACAAAAACACCTGAATTTCATTTCGGAAACAGAATTTATTACAAGTGTACTGTTTTGGCTGTTAGTTGACTTTATACTTCTGCTTGCATATGTATGAGGGGGAAATATGTTATTCAAACTAAAAAAAAAAAAAAATTTGAGCCAAACTTCTCTTGACAGTTAACCTGGTTGGAGTACAGTTGACTTCTTCCTTATTCCAGAAAAGCCACCCCGTGTTCCCAGTGGCTCCTTAATGCAATTACGTGATTAGACACAGGCATTTCATTTCCTAACCGCTACAGGACTCAGCAATATAGCTGTCAATAATTTTTCAACAGAGCTTCAGGCATGGTGGTCACCATCCAACCACATTTTTATATGCTCATTAATGCATTGCCATCGATGCTTAAAAATTCACCTCCTTAAAGCACGGGAGTCTGTGGGGATTTGGCTGATAGGAGAATGACCTTCCCTTTCATCTGTTTGCAGGTTGTTACTTTGTTGCTCAATGTGCACCACATCAGAGCAATTTGCCTCAACCCTCCAGTTAAGTCAAATCAGCTTACATTCAGTACGCCTACCCTCGTAGCTTCCTTGGAGGCCGGAGCGATAAGCCTGAGCGAGAGCAAAACCTTCTCCCTTTTGGCCCTTGACGTACTTGCCCAGCTTTTCCGAGTAAATTAGTCTTCTACCGCATTGTTGTCTACTGATAAAAACGATCACTCCCATTTAGTGAGCACTTACCACGTGCCAGATACTGTGCTCCGCATCTATTCATAGTATCTCACCTATCTGCACGAGCCCTGAGAACAGTCGTTCTCAAACCTCAGTAAGTGTGGAAATCGCCTGGGAAGTCTATTTAAAATGATTTCCAGCCTCCCTCCACCCCACGAATAATGTGGGCTGGGTAGGGTCTGGACGGGCACTCAATAACGCGCAATTTAACAGTAATGGAGGGATTTCTGACACCGGTGGGCTGTGAGACTGCATGTTGCAAAACACTGCCCTAGGAAGTGAGTCTAACTCTGGTTCCCACTTTATAAATAAAAACCTGACGTTTGAAGAGGGTCAGAAACCTGCACACACTTACCCAGGAATCAAGCCAACCTGTTCTATGCCAACTCCAAATCCCACGCTCCTAACCAAAGGATCACCAACTCTTACTTATTTTACAAAGACTGATACTGATTTTCATGCCAAGGGATAATGTCAGAGTCAGAGCAATTAAAGCCAGCTGACATAGCAAATAACCCCCAAGCTCCAGGGTCTTCATCCAGTCGTGGCTCATCTCTCTCCCTCATTCTCTCGCATTTTGAAGGCACATAATCGCAAGGATCTCCTCCAGGCAGTGACTCAGGGCCCCAGGTTGCTTCCACCTGGTAGCTATGCCATCTGTAACGTAAGACCCAATGTCACCACAATGGGGAGAGAAAGGGCTGGACGAGCACGTAGGACTCCGTTACGTCCCAATCCGGAAGGGGTTAGATCATGTCTACCTCCATCACATCAGCCATAATTCAGCCAGTTGGCCTTGGTATAACTGTCATCACAGGAGGCTGAGGAAAGGGTAGGATCACAGGGACATTCAGTGAACACCCAAGTGAGAGGTCCTGGGCTTGCTGTCGGCTCCTGAAGTTCCCTGGGTTTCATTAGCCACTGGAATTGGAACCCTGTTCCCTCATTCTTCTGCTTTTGTCTCCTGCCTTTCAGACTCACCCATTTCCTGCAATGAAACTGTCAGTGAATCACTCCACTGCAGGTGCAAAAAACACCTGTCTTAGCCAGCTCCAGCTGCCAGCACAAAATAGGCAGAGGCGGGGGCGAGGGGCCTCAAACAACAGACATTTACTCCTCACAGTTCTGGAGATGGGAGTTTGAGATGAAGGGGCCGGTACGGTGGGGTTCTGGTGAGAACCGTCTTCCTGGCTTGCAGACAGCTGCCTTCTTGCTGTGTCCTCTCCAAGCTTTTCTCATAGGTAAACTTAATTACCTCCCAAATGCTCCACCTCCTGATCCTTTCACATTGGAGGTTAAGGTTTCAACATGGGAATTTGGAGGAGACACAGCATTCCATCCATCACAGCATACCAAAAGGGATACTGTGAACATGGCATTCGCCCAGCCCTTTCTCCTCCCACCTCAGTCAAAGACAGCTCTTCAAATCAGACCTGGAAATACCAACTGAGTCTCAGGAAAGCTACTTTTACTCAATTGTAGCCAAATATATAAAGGAGAACTACTCTTTGTGTGGCTTAAAATAATGCCACTTACGAGTTATGTTTGAAGAAAGGGACTTGAATGAGCCAATGGCCAATATCCCCAATGACACTCAAGAACTTGCTAATTGGTTTAGATTTGGTCCGTAAGATAAAGGTTCATAACTGATGGTCAATATTTGAAAGAAAACTTCAATGTAATTACTTCTGAAATATCAATGCCATTTTTTTACAAAAATACAAAGTCTCACAATTACTTAAACTTGACTTCTTGCTCTCTAGGTTGTTGCTTACTGAGTTTTTCCTTCTATTTTTTATCTCCCTTCATCCAAGGGGCAAGAAGCCTTTCTTGATACACGCCTCTTAACAGAATTAATTTCTTCTTTTTTAGCATTGTTTCCCCACTGCATTTATGTTGCCATTAGAGCAAATCATATTTTAGACCATACACTAGTGAGTTGTGGATTTGTCTTTCTAGAGACCAATAACGTATTTCATTCAGTTCTCTTGTACTCACTCCATTAGTTAGAAATTACATTCAGAGACCAAAAGAACATAGTGTCTTAAACAAAGCAAAGGTTTCTTTTCCTCATGTGGTAATTCCAGATGTATAATAAGTAGGCCAAGGCTAACCTGGAAGCCCCCCCCCCAACCCCATGTCATCAGGGATCTAGACTCCTTGTGTCTTTCTTCCCTATTACCCTTAACTCTTGGCTTTCATTCTCAAGGTTGCCTCATAATCCATGATGGCTACCAGAGCTCCAGACATCATGTCCACATTCCAAATCAGAGGGAAAGAGAGGACAAAATGACCCTTTAAAGGGCGTTCCTGGACATCCCATCTAGAATGTCAAATTTATTCACATGACTGCCTAGCTATAAGAAAAAATATGAGATGGTATATTTTACCTAAACACATTGCTTTCCTCAACAAAATTGGAACTCTGTTTCTAAGAAAGAAGGGGAGGATAGACATAGAAGTGTACAAGGCACTTGTCCAAGCTTGTTGGATTGAATTAAAATCAACTGGACAGCATAATCTATAAAGTATACGTTTTTTTAAGTGGCTACAAACAGAGACTTCTCAATTTAGCTATTATGTCTGTAACCCAGCCCCAAGGCAATGCTTTGTGCCTTTCAGACTTTTTTTAATATTTTTTTTTATTGTTAGACTTATTGGGGTAACATTGGTTAGCAAGATTACATAGGTTCCAGGTGTACAATTCTACAGTGCATCATCTACGTGTTGCATTATGTGTTCACTACCCAGTGTGAGTTGTGAGTTCTCTTTCCATCGCCTTGTGTTTGGCTCCCCCTCCCTCTTCTTTCAGCCCCTGCCCCCAGATAACCATTAAACTATTGACTGTGTCCATGAGTTTTTTGTTTGTTTGTTTTTTCTTTGTTGTGTTCAGTTTTATGTGCCACATATGAGCGAAGTCATATGGTTCTTGGTTCTTTCTGTCTGGCTTATTTCACTAAGCATGATGATCTCCAGGTCCATCCATTTTGTCACAAATGGCAATATTTCATCTTTTCTTATAGCTGAGTAATATTCCATTGTGTGTGTGTACCACAGCTTCTTTATCCAGTAATCTGTCACAGAGCACTTTGGTTGTTTCCATGTGTTGGCCACCTTGAACCTTTCAGACTTTTAAAAATGAAGATAGCAATAGCCTTAGACTTGACTTGGAAGGACAACTGGATTAGAGTGGGAAAATCACATGCTCTTGAGTTGAGAGACTTGGCACTAAGGGCCAGTGTGTTTCATCCTGGCCTGTGTGATCTGGCTAAATTACATAACTTCATTGAGCCTCTCATTTGAAAAATGGAGGTAAAAAGACCTACTGCCTACTGATACCTTGAATTTAGCCCAGTGAGACTAGGCTGACCATATGTACCATTTGAAATGGGACAGTACCATTGTATTAGGGTGTAATTAATGAGTAACCAATATGGTGACAGAACGCATGTGAAATACCAGAGCCTAGGATACTCGGTAAGCAGGAACTCTGATAGATGTGAGAATAAAGGTCTTCCATAGACTCTTGGACATGTTAAACTTCCCAAATCTCAGTTTCTCTTCTTGTAAAATGAGGATGTTATTTTTTAACCTCCCAGAAGGATGAGGACTAAGTGATTAAACAGGATTATTAAACTTAGAAGTCATAAAGCAATCATAAGCTTACAATACCTCCATTCCTTCAAATACGCTATCTTGACTCTCTGACCCATGCCAGACACTATTTGTATGACTACAAAGTAAGCAGCCAAGTGTCCCTAAATTGCAATCTCAGGCACCCAAGATGATGACAGGCCTATTCCCCATGTGTTTTATTTTCAGGAATGTTCTTCTTCAAGAGAATTACATTAGAAAGACACAGAAGAAATTCCATGCAGCTTGTCAACTTTAAGTGACAGGGCCCCTTGTATGAGATTGCTGTCATTGTCCTTGCTGACTTTTAGAATTCACTATGGTGTGGCTTCAGAACCTCTTAGCCACCTGGGTGAACCATCTCTTTGGCGAGGTGACTTGATGAAGAATCCCCAATTGCAAGAAGGTACCTAACAGCTGACACCACCATCAAACATAAATACCTTGTCACTTGATTTCCAGAGGCTAATGACAAATTGCTTCTAATGTCTTTTCTAACGAACTTCATAATGAGCTATTAGGGAGCGAAGCAGCATGTAGCACTGGAATCATTTATTAAACATCAATAGAGGATTTATAATCAGAACTTTAATTATATTCTCTGGGATTCTCTAGGACTTTAGCGTTTCCCCTAAACCATGCTGGAAGTCAGCACAAAGACGAGCACCTGTGGAAATTAGAGTGGGGGATCTTGGGGGCCCCTCTTAGGATTCTGCCTACCATAGAATATATTCTGCCAATAAATCATCACACAATTATATGCGTAATTAGTTATTACCTAAGCTCATTCTTACAAGTACTTGATATTTTTTTGCTTGTAGGCTATTATAATTAATTATACTTTAGATAATTAATTATACTTTAGATAATTAATTATACTTTAGATGTGCAAAAAAATTGCATTTCAATATTTCCTTAATGCAGCTTATTTCCCACAATTTGTGTGTGTGTTATTTATAATATAATTTTAAAAATAAGATATTAATATAGCTTTAAATACTAAACAGTGAAGGAAATGTGAGTTATGACTATTAAACAGCATGTGTGGTGATGTGGCTATAAGACCTTGGACAATCACTTAACTGTGTGTCAGTCTATCTCCTTCATAAACGGAGAGGCTAAGACCTAATGATGATACTTTTTTTTTGCCTTGGGGAACTTACAAATAACAATCGCTCAGTTTTATCTAATTTTACTTTAAAAATCTCTAAGTTTCCTTAGTGTTATAAACTTCTATGATCCTATGATGTGAGTCAAACAGGGATTCTGTAACTCAGAGCTCAAGACGCCAACAGTGGTGTCTTTCAGAGGGACCCCTAGCTCAGTTTACCTGCAGGCATTATAGATAGGCTCCTTGATGGAGGGCCTCATATATTATTCATCTTTGTGCCCCCCACGGCCTGGCTCAATACTTGCCGGAAGGGATATGACCAATAAACATTAGCTATTGGTTGGCTAAACAAAACTGGGTGATGACAACATTGAGGCGCACCCTCTTCTTTCCATGTGCGGCTGTGACAGGGTGAAACTCTCAGGGCAGGCCTTACTGGCCTCTCCTCGTCGATATGGCTGTTGTGTCCACTGGTTGGGCTGTTCATGGCTTTGAACTTAATCAAATAGCATGCTTAAGGGAAGCCACACTGGCGAGCAAAGTTCTCTTTCCTCTTCCCACTTTCAAAATGTCACCTTAACCAATCCCTAGGCAAAGCAGTCAACCTAGCTCACTGAGATAAAGGCTACATCTCCATTTTTATCATGAAAAATTGTGTAGAAAAACACAAACACACACACAATTTGCTTTACAGAAACTCATTTTGCAGTGCAGCAGCTAGAAAGCATGTATTCAAGAAGACAGGAGTTACTGTGCTTAAATCCTGCCATTAGTAAAACCCCCAGTGAACCCCCAAACTGGGCTGATGGGAATATTCAAACTAAGGTTTCCATGTGTCTCTTGGCCCATTCATTCCTCCACTTTCAGGTCAAGTGTAACTAAAACATCACACATATCTGTTCATTCCTGCCTTCTGCACCTCCAGACAAGCCCAGTGTAGTTGTTTTGGGGAGTGGGGCAAGGAAGTGGTGTTCAAATAAATGAGCATCTCCCGGCAAGGAATTCCGTGCATCCCCTTGTTTCTGCACCCTTGTACTGATAAAGATTTCCACTTTCAGGAAATAGCGTTTTAGCACACTCACCTGTATTTATGTACATAATAAAGCCTGAGATCATTCAGTCATTCGCGTGAGGGTGTACATGTGGCAGGGGGCAGGGCGTTGTTTATCCTAAAAGGTGTCCTATCTAGAGCCCTCTAAAGAGTCAATGATTCGAGCAGGAGTTTGGCAAATAGATTCATGTTTATACGGGACACGTGTGTATTATGTCAACATAGCCGAGAGTGACAGTGGCCCCCAAAACCTGAAACTTCATCTTTCAATGTTTATTCAGCTAACATTTATTAAGTCCCGCTCTGAGCAAAAGTGTGTGTTAGGTGTTATCATAATGAACAAAACGTAGCCTCTGTCCTCAAAAATCTTCTAATTGATTTGGTGAAATGACATATGCAAAATAAGGCAGTGTGGTAACTGGGGCTCAGATATATTGTCATGTGTGGTCAGAGGAGGGAGAGAACATGAGTTCAAAGACGACCATGGAAAAGGTGCCCTTGAACTGGTCTCTAGAGGATGAGCTAGCATGGCTGGGGCGTGGGGGTGGGGATGAAGTAGCTGATTACAGACCAAGGGACAACCAAGTGTGACACATGTGGGTACGTTGAAAGGTAGAAAGGCTCATCTCTTCTCTGGAGCATGAGAGTCATGTGATGTCCACACTGTGGAGTCCTGAGGGCTCACCAGCCCCTTTGTGATGAGTGAGAGAGTTTGGAGACAGCTGAGAATTCACAGCCCAAACTCATTTATGACCACCGGTCATGTCTGCATGTCACCAGACGATCCTGGCCTGGGACGATCTCATACACTCCGCCACAGAGCTGGACCCTTTGATAACTAAGCCTCTGCTCTCAGTAGCCACTTCTTACAGTCATTAGTGTTCCACATGTCCCTGTATGACATGAGATCCCCCTACAACCTTTTTATTGGTAGCATATTAGTCAAGTCAAACTACGGAAAGATGCAAAGCCTTATTCTAATTTTCAGAGCATCACCAAAAGGGGGTGGCTCTGTGGAAAATGTGACAATAGACCTGCGCCTGAAAGGACAACAGGGCAGACATGTGAAGGGGGGTATTCCATGCAGCTGAAAGCACTGACAAAGGGGCAAAGAGGGAGATGTCGTGTGAATGGGACCTACATCAAGCCCACCGGGTTTGAAGGACACGATTCCATGTTTGAGAAAGAGCAGAGGAAAGGCTAAAAGTGTGAATTCGGAGATCAGTGCACAATAAACCATTTTTGGAGACAGACGTGTCACAGTGATGTCATTTCTTCAGAAAGATTAGCCTAGAGAACTGGTGAGACATGAAGACATTGGAGAATGGAGAAAGGCTGGAGTGAGGGAGACCAGCTCATAATGAGAATGCATGAGAGACTGAACGGAGGTGGCAGGACAACCTGAGAGGTGACACATGGCACTAGATGTGGTGACGGTAGAACTGGCAGAGTGGGGCAACCAACCTAGAAAGCAAACCCACATCAATGATTACATGGGTGGCTGGGAGACCCAGGTGCTGGGTCTAAAACTGGAAAATCTGGAAGAGAAGATTATTGGGGAGAAGCCAGTGAGTTTATTTTGGGGTGTGTTGAGTCTCAAAGCTCATCAAGAGGTGAAATATCCAACCAGCACCTGGGAACATGAGGCTGGGTTGAAGAGGAAGCCGGGTTGTAGGGAATTTTCGCGAACCACACCTCAGCGGCAGTAGTGGAAGCCCAGGGAACACTCGGGTTCTACACGGGACAGCGTACACAGAGCGAGCAGGACGCTCTGATGAACGCTTCCATCGGGGCACGGGGGCAAAGAGGAGGGGAGGAACTGTCAGAGAGGTGAGGACAAGACTCGGGGTGCCGAGGCGTCACGGTCACCGAAGGTAGAGCACATCTCAGAAGGCTGCGGCCAAGGGCGTTGCAGAGAACCCGAAAAGGGAAGAACTGAATCAGTTGCTGTTGACACTGGTGACATTTGAGAAAGCAATTTCAGGAGAGCAGTGGGCTGGGCTGGAAAGTTAGGTTATGGTGCGAATGTGGAGGCGGAGAGTCGGGACGCTCTTGTGGGGCACCTGGCAGATAAAGGGAGTAAGGAAATAGTGCTCTCAAAGGAGGTAGGCACAAGGTCAAGGGAAGGGAGGGCTCCCTACCCATCGGGCCAGCCTGAGCATGTTTTTACTCACAGAGAAATGGAGATTGCAGAATTGTTCTATTCTTGAAAATGAAAACCTCTAGAATGCTTTTTCCTTTCATGTATATACTTACGATACTTTAGTCCACCGGACGTGATAGATTATGCATATATGGTAGCTAATTTGCCTAAGTGATCCATAAATGTTCACCCATGTATAGCTGGCACATAGCAAATACTCAACAAATATTTTTGTCCAATTCGATGTTTTGATAATATCTAGAGAGACATGCCTATTGTCCATGAAATGATTTATTTAACTGTACTCATTGTTAATCTTTGGTACCGAAAAGGTAATATATTTGAGATTACACTCCAATATAATGCGTCTTTTGCCAAGCTCCGTGTGCCAAGCTTTGATGTTGTACCCATTCCCAAATACATCATAAGCCATCGGCTAACGGTTCATTTCCGAGTAGAAGTACTAACACTGAAACTATTATGTTGCTAATATTGTTAGTTATTAGCTGATGAGTGAACATTCATCAGAGAAGATATTAAAGTTACACAACTTATTCTCAAAATGCTCACTTACCCACTGGCATTACTGAAAATAAAAAATTCTCTTCACTTATGGCCACACCGTGGTGATGGTTCGTATATTCTCTACTCATGTAAACACAGACCAGCTTCTCCCCAGCTCTAACATTCCCAATGCAACACGTACCGTCTGGTCGAAGAGGAGACGACAGCCTCCCTCCTGTCTCCGTAGCAGTACCTGAACTGTGAGGGTCAAGCTGGCCAAATGCCATCCATGCTAGATGAAGCACCTATGTCAGGCCAAACACACAAAGCAACATCCTATTTAGCTGCAGGTTGACATGCTTGAGCACCCAAGTAGTAACCTTCCGGAAGAACACGCTCCCTGCCTAACTCACTGCTCAAGAAAAGTCGTGTCACATGCTCTTTGTCTAACCATTTAACCCAGATTGCCGCGTAATTCAGGAAAACTTCCTTTGTTCAAAAAGGTCAAGCATCTCAAAGAATAAGGAAAGTGTCCTTTCTTTCTTGGTACTTCATCAGAAAAAAAAAAAAGAGAGAGAGAGAAAGAAAAGGTTTTGGGAAAAGAGAAAGGGTGTTATGGAAGCAAATCTTCTTTTTAGGGAAATCTCGAGTGCGTGTAAGTGAAAATATTTGGTTGGATCACATTGCACGGTGGACTTGGGAGATGTAGAAGTTCTGTCCCCGCAGTTTGGCCAGGCCCCACGGTCAGGCACAGGTAAACCACCGTGTGATCTCCACCTGAGTGCATCAGAGCAGCCTGGCGGCGCAGGCTGGTCGCTCTCGGCCGCTCCGAGGGGCGGGGAGTGTCAGCACGAACCCCCGAGGGAAGCCACGTGGTCGGGTAGGCGGACGCGCGCTGGGACCTGGCTCCACCTTCTCTCCCCCAAGCCACGTCTGTCGTTCGTGTGAGGTGACGTGGATTTTGGTTGCTTGGCCTCTTGTCTCTCGTTGGGGTGACGCTGGGCCAGGGGCGATGCGCGCGAAGCTCTCGGTGGAGAGGGCGGCGGAGACCCCTCTTACCCGCTAAGCGCCCGCACGCAGGCCCGAGTGCCCAGGGGCCTGCCGGCCGCCGGCCTGCTCTCGCTAGGGCCCGGACGGGGACAGTCGGTGACTGCAACAGGGACGTCAAGGGGGACAGCTTCCGCAAAAGAGAGTCTTGGCTGGTTTTAGTTCCTGGGCAGCTGTTGTTGTTTTCTTCTTTCCTTCTTTCTTTTTGGTATTTTTCCACACCGTGTGCGAACCCAAGAGCAGTAGAACGGTCAGAGCACTTGCGGTTGTTCGCCTCCGAAACTGTGATGACATGTTGGTGGCCCCGGCGGGCCTCGTCCCCTTGGGCGCCCCCGTCTCCCCGTTCCCGGAAGGCGTGCCGTGCGCGGCCGGAAGGAGGAAGGTGGGTTAAAAGCGGAGCAGACTCAGCTCGGGGCCCTGGCCCCAGCTCGGGGGGCGGTGGGGGCGGGGGGGCACAGACATTTTCTCTCTGCCCCACCCCTGGCTCCCAGCCCACCTGCCGTCTCGCCGCCTGTGGCAGCAGCCCCGGTGCCCCATCGCCCCGCAGGGTCCCCGGGGTCTGACACCAGCGTGGTCCGCCATCCGGATAAACGCAGATTTAAGCGCGCACTGAGCACAAGCAAGAGAGGGGCATCTGGTGTCATGTCACCCCGGGAAAGGGTCCATTAACCCTGCTAATTGTCCTCCCCACTCTGCCTTAAAATCTGCGCTCACCTCCCCTGTGGGTGAGAGGGTGTCTCGGATTCACTTTGCGCCGGCCCGGCATTTAATGCCATTTGTATTCATCAGCCTAATGGAAACATCAATTAAGCACAACCCAGAGTAGCTCTCAGAGCAATAATGGACCCGCACCTGAACTTGCAGCAGAGCGAAGCCAGCTGTGCCCCTCCGGAGGCGTCCAGGCAGCGGTTGTCGAGTGACTCTGCGACCTGCACAGAAATGCCTGCACTGTCACCTCCGTGCAGTCTCGCCAGCCACCGCCCTCGGCGTGTGTAACAGTTACTTCAGGGCGTTAGGGCGAGCCCGGAGCTGCGGCTTTACAGGCCTGGGGGGCGGCAGTAACTTAACGTAACTCACCCGCCTAAGTCCCCGCGGCCTAGTCACTGACCGGCGCTGGGCTCAGGCCCCACGTGCTACCCGGGCCCGCGCAGAGGCCCACCCCACATAGGTAGGCGCCCCGAGGGCATGATTTCTACACACCCCACTACCATCACCTCTCTGGGGTCTGACTCTCACTAATTCAGTCGTGCATTGGGTTGCGGGGGCAGGGGGTGCGCAGGGCTCATCAAATCTGAAGGTCCTCCTTCTCCATCATTTGCTGCTTTTCCTTGAGGAAGGAGACCAGGCTTTGCAGACCCAGGTCTCGGGAGGGTCCTGCGTTACCGAGATGAAGTGAACTTGGGAGCTTGAACTTCCTGCATGTGTCTCTCATTACATAATCCTCCGAACTTAAAAAAAAAAAAAAAAATAGAAATCATTGTCTACAGCTGAACATCAAACAATAAAACTATTGTTATCCTTCCATACCATTAAGAAATGAGATTCCATACATTCATCTTTCAGATCGCTGGCTCTAGTAAAATGACTAGAGCATGGAGCTAAAACACCTTCTGCAGAGTCTATGGCCTGACATTTAAGCAAGTTCTTTTTAACACGTCGTACACGAAAAGACAGGCGCTTTGAAAGACTGGTTGGTAGATTATGTGAAGAAACACCAAGTAAAGCCTGTTTCTTTGGACGTGTGTTTGGGTAGGTGTCCGTGTCTCAGATGCCTCTGGGTAGTAAAGTCAGATGCCTCGCTCAGGGTGTGGACAACCGGACACAACTCTGCACCCCTGTGGAGAGGTCGATGGTCATTCTCACAGAACACTCGGGGGGCAGCCCCAGAGGTGGCGACAGGGAACAGGGAAGCTGCGATTCCAGGGTGAAAGGGGCATGGGGGCTTGGTAATCGTGTCTCAGGGTACAGTCAGCCTCAGCCTCCCCCTCGGAGAGTGCTGGTTGCGTTTCGTTTACTTATTTCTTCGTCTAAAACACGTGGGAGCGCGAGGCAACGCATCGCATAGGGCTGCGCTGAAAGACAGGCAGGTTCGTGGCGATGGCCCATGGCTGCGTTTCACGGCTGTCACTGCATAGCCCTCATTTTAAAGACGTGGAGTCCCAAAGAGGACACAGCTCCCTGACTCACTCCTAGGTAGTGGCAGGGCCCAGAGGAGAAAGTAGGTCTCACCTCTCAACTCCGTGATCTTCCCTGTCATTTTAATTTAGACCAGTGTCCCCTGAGCAGACCTGCCTCCCCGGGAGGCAGGATAGCGCCTCCTTGAGCCACTTTCCCTCTTGCCTGGGACCCGCCCACCCCGGAGGCATGGAGGCTAAAAGCCAGAGTGGCTCCTGGACACCAGAGTGAACATCAAAATGGTCACACTTCTGGACCGAGGCTAATCAGAAGGATCCTTTGGTTGTCATACCTTGGTAAGATGATTAAAACTAGAGAAAGGGACAGAAAAACGCTCAGGCAAGACCTCTGGAAGTCAGGGACACAGGGAAGGGCCATCCCGTAGGCGTGGCGTCGTCAGTGCCCTGGCAGCCACACCTGTCCTCCCTTGGCTGTGACGGGGCCAGACCTTGCCCTCTCTCCCCGTACTGCTGTTGGTAGAATGACGGGCCACTGCTCTCATCAAGGAGGCAAACTAGGTTTGCATTTATTTGATTTCAAGATTAAGAGAGAAAATCTATTTTGGAGGAGCCAGAAGCACAAATCAAAGGTTTATGAGCTCAGTGGAAGACGCCTATGAGTTGTCACTCTTTAAAGCACCAGAAAGTTCCGACACTTCCTCATGAAACTTGTCGTAAAGCTTCGCCTTACTTCCTTTGAAAAGTGGGACAGTTCAAGACTAAGTGCGTGAGACCAGGGGTGAGACTTCTGAGGAGCCCACAAGCCTCTCGCTTCTAGAACAGAAAGAAAAGCAGTCAATCTCCTCTCTTCCCCGCACTCTGATTTAGGACTTGGGGACCACTTGGACGCACACTTGCCTTTTTAATTATTCCTGGCTCAGCGTCTGTACGTGTCTATGTGCATGCTCTCCTGCACTCGCACGTATGTATAGGCGCATGGGCATCGTGCTATGGAAGAACTGACTTTTAAAATCATGAGGACAATTGTTCTTTGCGTGTGCCGTTTATTCTTTTCTGTATGGTTAAAACTTGAGAAATTCTAGATCTTGATGACTAACATAAAGCACATGTGACTGGGCCCCCAAAGAACCAGTGAATGCTTTTCCACTCCATAGACCACGTGCCACCCTTGCCGGACAGCCCAAGGATTCTGGGCTGTCCTTAGGAGAAAGCTGCCATCACTAGTTGGCCTCGGGGGTCCTCACGCTTCTCCAGTCCACGGGCACTTGCCATTCCACAGGGTTCTCAGAAGCCACTGTCTGGCATTCTTGCTCAGCTCATGCCACCCATCGGACAGTCAGAGCAGCAGCAGTGGGAGCTGACTGCGACAGGAAGAAGCTACCACTTTCTTTATTTTGACACTGAAAAGAATTCAGAAACGTTAACAAGATTGAAACACCCCTATCCCTTCATTACCTTGGCGATTTCCCTTTACAATAAAACTATAAAAACTAAACTTGATTACACGAGGGCTGTCCAGAAAGCATCCAGCCATGTAGTATAGAGCATAGAGGCATTTAACTAACCTGCAAGATCTTGTTTGAGAGAAAGGGAAAAGAAAGTGGAAACAAAGCGATGCCAAGATCGCAGAATTGGAGACGTTCCAGAGTTTTCCAAACCACCTAAGCAGATTGTGGTTGAGGTCTAGCCTCCGCACGAAGCCGTGGGCCCTGCTTCCGCAGGCGGTGCCTTGGCAGAGAAGGTTAGACTCCCTGGGGGGAGAGTTTCAGGCAGTCCCTGGTTCCGGTTCTGGGCGCGTGTGTTTAGTACCTTCCTGGGAGGCTGGAGCCTGCAGCCCAAGTGCGGCTGTTGGCTCTGGGTGCTCCAGACTGAGGCTGGGGAGCCCTGCGGGTCCTCTCCTTCTGACAGAGCAGGTGTCCTTTGGCGTGCCGGGAAGGACCCGCTTCTGCTGTCCTCTGCCGCGAGTGCAAATCCTCACTGTAGCTCACACGCGGGGGTCGTGCTCTCCTCCAGTGGAAGACTTTAACCCACTCCCCATTTAGAAGGGAAAAACCGCAGCGCGTTGCTACATCTTTCTGTGGCTTCATAGCTCATTTCTTCACAGCGATGAGTAACAGTCTATTTTCTGGATGTACCAAAGGTTGTTCATTCACCTCCTGAAGCACATCTTGGGGGTTCTCACGTTTTGGCAATTATAACGAAGCTGCTGTAAACATCTGTGTGCAGGTTTTTCTGTGCACATTAGTGCACATTAGTTTTCAGCCCTTCTGGGTACACTCCAACGAGCGATATGGTAAGAGTATGCGTAGTTGTGCAAAAGAAGCGCCCGACTGTCTTCCCAAGTGGCTGTGGCACCCCCACCCGCAATGACTGGGAGTCCCTGTTGCTTCACACCTTTGCCAGCACTTGGTTTCGTCAGTGTTCTGGGTTTTGGCCATGCTAAGAGGTCTGAAGCGATACCTCATGGTTGTTTTACTGCGCATGTCCCTGATGACGTAGGAGGGGGCGTTTTCTCGGGTGCTTATTTGCCATTTGTCTATCTTCGTGGGTGACGTGTGTCCTAAGGCCTTTGGCCCAGGTTTTAACAGGTTGTTTTCTCGTTGTGTGTTAGGGGTTCTTCGTATACGTGGCCTGCCGTCCTTCTCCAGCTGCGTCTTTTACAGAGAGCGCCTCCCAGTCTGTGGTCGTCTTCTCTGTCTCTTGACATTGTCTTTCGCAGAGCAGAAGCTGTGAATCTTAATCAAGTGCCATTTATCAATTATGTTGTTTGGAGGCTCATGCCCTCGGCGTATCTAAAAAGTCATTGTTGATACCCAAGGTCATTTAGGTTTTTCCTACGTTGTCTTCTAGGGTTTTACCATTTTGCATTTTACATCTGGGTGTGTTGTCCATTTTGAGTGCATTTTTGTGGAGTGTAAGGTCTGTGTCTGGATGTGTTTTTTTTGCAAGCTGATGTCCAGTTGTTCCAGCACCATTTGTTGAGTCCAACCCTTATTTTTAAACATCGCGTGTTCAGCATTTTGGCAGATGTGGGGTTGGCAGGTCAGAACGATCGCCACATCCAGGAAAGCACCGAGTTCCAAGAAAACAGAAGAAGAAGAAGAGCACATGGAGCAAGAGGAAAGCAGAGGAAGCAGGAAACGCACGAAACTTGTCTGCGCTGGACCCCGAGAGAGACGTCAGACCGGGAGACGTTAGGCTTCAGGGAGACGAAAAGCATTTCAGTGGTTCATCCTGAGACGGACTTAGTCCCCAGTTAGAAACTGGAATAGTTTAGTGAAATATTAAGTTCTGAGAAAGCATTCACTTACCTTTCGTTGGAGATGACTGCCCAGCGAAAGACGAAGAATATCTAATCACTTCGGTTCTCCCAGAATCACAACTGGCCTGAGACCCCCTGGGGGAAAGAGTCATGGAGGCAGCTTACGGGTATTAAATATCTCGATCTCCTTTTGCAGATATTGGGTCTTTTCATTACGAATATTATATAACTAACTCAAGCTTTACTAATTATAGCTATTAATCAGAATGTAAACTTTGGAAGCCAGGAACTAGTGTTCTGCACGTATGATGCAGAACTTCCCGCACGATGGAAGTCCTCAAAGGACTGCACACGGGTGGATGGCATCTCGGGGGAGGGTCACGGTCAAAAAAGACAGCAAACTTAACTTGTCATTTCTTCGAAGGCCTTCTGTATGACTATTAAATCCTAAGTCCAAGAGAGAGCATTTTAGAAGAAGGAAGCCAACCTCTCCTGGTATTTTATACTGGAAAACTCCCAAAATGTGGGTGGCAAGTGGCATCACTAACAGAGAACGAGATGTCCCCTTCCTGCGTCCATACCTGGGGAGCAGAAGTGTTTCACTGTGAACCCACATGACTTAACGGAATGAGGTACAATATAAACGATGAACCCCAAAACCTATACTGGACCTCAAAATGTTTTTTATCCAACTTTTTAGATTTCTTTTTCCCACCTGAAGGAAAGCATTCCTGGAATATTTAGAGTGACCTCAAATAAAAAGTGATGGTTAATGAGGTCATCTAAATGGTGCTTGTTGGTTATTTCATTTATTATTAATTTATCACACGTGTTACTAATTTATTGCTAGTTAATTGTCTATTTTATTAATATCAAAGGAGATGAAGTGTGGAAACTGAGGAATGAAAGCAGACCTAGACATGTTACTGGGATGATTTCAGGCACTTTGCCCCAAAATCTTTGTGCGTCACTGAGGTGCTCACAACAAAGGATTATTGTCCTGTTTCTGCCCAGGAGCCACAGGGCTACAGTGGCATTCTACCAGGTTCATTTGTGTTTTAGAAAGATTGCAGTAACAACAACAATAATAATCATAGTTTGAATATTAAGAAAAGACTGCATCAGTCAGCCTGGCAGAATAAATGACAACCTGGCCTTTGATTCCACGAGTCTTTATTAGGTGACAAAGATTGGACCCATCTGTGCATAATCTTTCTTGCTTCGGGCTAGGCCCTCTGTCTGCATGGCGGAGAGACACGGCAGCCTAGGTCAGCGGTACAATAGAACGCTTTGTCTCTCTCTGTTCTATGTAGAATTCTTTTTAATACTTGTTTGGAAGCCAAGCAGAGAATCAGTTTTAGCTTTTAAATCAAATTAACCTCTTCTCCCACTAAACAGCCATAAATAGTAGTCTGGATCAGGAGGAAAAAAAAAAACAAAACAGTTCTTCTGAACTCTCAAGTATCGACATAGAAATAACAGAAGGTAGTGTATGTCCTGCTAAAACCAGAGAATCCTGCAGGAAAGCCTTAAAACAGAGCGCCTGCCTGCCTCTCCTCGGGGCTGGCGGTTATGAGCAAGCAGGCCGTCCCAACGTGGCAGCCCGCCGGCCGGGGCCCTGTGGGGCGTCTGTCTGTCAACATTTCTTGCCACGCTGAGATTTCCTTTCCCTTCGTCCACCCCGGTGTTCTTGCGGTCCTGCCTTTGGGCCATTAGAGGGACCAAAGGCCACACCTGGACCGGACTCCTACGTGTCCGCAGTCCCCAGCTCCTTATCACCAGGTGCCTCCTCCGTGGCTGTCCACCCTGTTTCCATTTCAGTCCGTGAACATCTGCTACACAGCAGACGGGTCAGCTACCACACACTACTGTTAGATTGCTCGCCAGCCCGTCTCATCCCTTCATGTGGTTTCTGTTTTCTTCTTTAAACAGTTAACTGTGTTTTATTCTTTCTTCCATAAAAGCTAAATTTAGCCAAGTTTTATACTAATTTAAAACATTTTCTGGAAATGACAGAGTGGTATTGTTAAAAAAAAAACAAAAAAAAACAAACGGAGAGGTGGATTCTAAATAATGATCACAAATCATATGACTCTAAGAGGAGACATAGCTCGTGTCTGTAAGACTCAGATTTTACTGGATGCCTGTGCACAGACAGCGTTCGTGTTGTAAATCACTTCACAGCGGTGCTCCCCCCTGCATTCTGATCCGGAAGGGGGCTCCTTGGTGGGGAGTCGCGTGGCTCTGCCCCCTCTCATGGTAGTCTCATCTTAGTGGGGACTGGAAGCAAACTCTGAACTCTCTATGTCACTGGCTACGTGTTCTGTGTAAACACAGACAAGCACAGTGCAGTGCGTACCGACTGATCGCCCCGTTGCTGTTTATGGGGTTATCTATTAGGTTTGCTGAGTTTTATTCAAAACATTAACATGGGGAGGGAGGCTATAGCCATACTGGGCGTGCTGCAGTTCTCAACTGGGAGTGATTTTGCCCAGCAGGAGACATTTGGCAATGTCTGGGGACTTTTGGTTGTTATGGGTGGGGGATCCTGCTGGCATCTGGTAGATCCTGCTGTGGGTGCTGCCACACATCCTCCAATGCACAGTACGGTCCCTGCAACGAAGATCACCCACCCGAAAGGTCAGCAGCAGTGCCATGTTTGTTCACTGACGGGTGACTTCAGTGATCAGTCATTAGCGTCGCTCCTGTTATTACCACCAATATGAAAACCCCTGAACCCAGAGCACTGCTGAACGTGTTCTATGTCACATTTAGCCATTATTTCATTGATCTTCCTTAAACTTTCACAACATGGAGGTTCGCGAGGAGTCATCTGAGTAACAGTTGAGAACCTGGGAAACCAGGTGCTTAACTCAAGGTCACACAATGTTTGAATATCAGAGTCAGGATTTACACCCACGTTCAAGTCCCGCGCCATCCTGGTTAGAAATCACCGACAGTACAAGTTCGTGGAGGGACACCATGGTGGTGGAAGGAGAGCCCACAGCTGTGGGACCCATGTCTCGGTTCCCATTTTGCTCCCCAACAGCAGCATATTGACCAGAATCAGTTAACATACGCAAAACACATTATTTTAATTATAGGAGTACGTTTGGGTTTCCTTTCTAATCCTCTTTTATTAATTTCACTCTTTTGTTTAAAATGTCACTCTTAAGAATCCCTTCAGTATGAGAAATTGTTTTTCAAATCATCAAGTGTCTAATGAAGACAGAGCAAATGTGTGAAAAAGAAAGGCAATAAGGGACAGAGAGAGCAAGTGAATAAAGAAAAGTCAGAAAAATAGGAAAGGGGGAAAACGGAAGGAAATGCCTGCCGCTTCCCGGGGTGCGGGCGTGCGGGAGCGGGGACCCTGGGCTCTCGTTTGCCCACCCTGCAGCCCAGCTGTCCCTCTGCCCTGCTCCTGCTTGCCCACAAAGGCTCCTTCAAGAATAGTCAGGGTCCATCACGGCTTTGACCCCATCAGTCCGTCACACTGTCCCCTGTCACCACTAGACCCACAGGACCCACAGCCCAGACGCGGCCTTGTGTCTGCTTCTCTGACACGGCTCTCACCGCCCTGAAGGAATCCGCACGCGAGCTGGCCCACGCAGTCCCGCCCGCGCAGTCCCCCCCCCCCCCCCCCCCCCCCCCCCCCCCCCCCCCCCC
>PVJL010010230.1:31683-51130 GCA_004026885.1 Lyroderma lyra | reverse complement strand
CACCATTTTTGCCAGAATTTTCTAGCTCCTGTGAAAATTAGGAAAGAAGAATGAAGAGGATCTATTATAACAACTGTTTGTATATAGAGGAAGAACTAATAGAGGAAAGCAAATAAGGGAGAAGGGTGATTGATAAGCTGACATCAAGTGGTATCTGTATGGGGCACATCGCTAAGATGTTATATGCCCATGTTATATATGGGTACATCTTAGTTTTCTATATATTTGTTACATATTTTTATATATCATATAATTTGTATTTATATAACTACATGGGAGGTGGATGGGAATAGGATAAGTTTAAATGCTGCGAAGCACACTGTTTTTGATGAGATTCAGCCATATTGCCTGAATAGATCAATGCTGCTTGGATTGTTGCAAAACTACAGTTTCCAAAGCTCTGAAAATGTTGATTCTGATCATTTTTGTCAGTGTTCCCATTGCTCGTATCGGACAAGTGGATTTTGCAGAAGTCTTTACTCAGCCATGTGGAAACTGGAGCCCTGGGTAGCAGGACTCGCTAAGCGACTGCATTCATTGGGTCCCTCACTTATACCTGGCTGGTGGCCAGTCAGCCGAACCCTGAGTCTTTTGTCACAGACTGCTGGCTACTCCTTCCTGTATTCAATTGTGCATAAGTACCATTAAGATTTTTCTTTTTCTTCTTTTTAATTCATTTTTATTGTTAGACTTATTGGGGTGACATCTGTTAGCAAGGATTACATAGGTTTCAGGCATACAGTTCTACATTGTTAAGATTTTTCACTTTCACTCATTAAATTTCACTTTCTCCATTTTTGTTGGTTTGTGTTATCAAATAATTGTGAACCCTGGCATCCATATGCTTCTTTTTTAGTTTCATTTAACTAAAGTCATAGCCAACAGCACTGGCCCACATTGTAGGGCAGACCAGCCTTTCACTGTGACCTCCAGGGGGCCAGTTTCTCCATCAACCAGTTTTGGAATCTTTATTTCCCAACCACGTCTCCAGCATTCCCAACCTCTACCGGTAAAACAACTTCTAAAACACGGAAGTTGGTTCATTTTATGTGACTGACTCATAGTGAATTTTGCCAGCTCTCATTATTCACTATTTCTCTACTGTTCAGACATGGTTTACTTCTAAAGAATGCTATACTTAGTGAGGTATCAAGGATCCATCATTGCCCCTTTTTTAAAATTAAGGCAACATTGGTCTATCTTCAAATATTCGGCCCCCTTTCTCAACTCTCCACACGTTTCTCAAAGGACAATAGCAGTTGCGTGGGAATTAATTTGAAACCTTAGCCGTCTTGTCCCTGGGGAAGAAGGGCCAAGAAGAGCCTGGCCTGGGGCACCCAGCTTAGCTGCGGAAGCTGGATCCTGTGTGGGCGGCCTGGGCAGCTGGCAGGTAGCTCTGGGTGTGGGGTGTGGGGTCTTCCATAGCAGAGTTCCAAACTCTCCTCGGAGGGCAGGGCGTGGTTCGGGCCTATTTGTTCTGTTTTTAATTTATATGAGAGCAACTAGTGTATAGTTAGTGGGCAGAGGGAGAGGAAGCAGTCTTCCCTGTTTCCTAGGAGAGAAGGCTGTGAGAGTTATACGGGATAAAAATGCCCAGCTAAGCTGACTGAAAATCAGGGCCGGAGCCTCAGACATAGATAGCCCCCTTTTGTGAATGGGCCCCCTGTGTGGGCACAGAGGACCATAGCCCCGTTAGTACCACTGCTGACATGTTTTCTATATGTCTCAGGGGTGGCTCACGGTACAGTGTGGAATGTCCGTGATTCTAGCTTATGAGGGTCTGGAGGAGGGAGGAGCTACCAAGCGATATCACCTCTGAGAGTTTGCACAGTTAGGGTGGAAATAAAGGTTGAGGGAGGCTGAACAGACTGAAATCAAATCTCTTGGCAAGTTATTTAATACTCTGAGTTTCGAGTTCTTCATTTATAAAATTAAGATCATGATGTCTCTCTCGGAGGAGTGGTAGGAAAGGAGGAGATGTGCATTAAGCACTCACGCGTAAGGGCCCCAACAAATTACACTTCGGGGAATTTCAGTTTCCTCCTCAGCGCAGTCCCCACCTGCACCGGCAGATGGCGCCCGGGAGCAGCGCTGCCCTCGCCAAGGCTTTCCTTTCCACCCTCCGGGCGCTAGGTAATTATCCCCCGTCAGTGCTCAGGCTGGCATTTACATCCAGCACTGCACACACAGACTTTGTGGTTTTGGTCCATCTGCTCCATGAAGAACTGTGAAACTCAGAAATACCTACAGCTAGCCAGACACCCATTTCTCCAACAGGATTTGTCAGTTTGATAAGCCTTTGTGATATAACCAGGCAGTTGGGCTGTCAAAAGAAGTCAAACGTTTAATTAGGAATCGTTTTGTTCTGTACACTTATCTCTATTATAAGTTAGAGAAACTGAAAAGTGTGCAGAGATTCAAAGTTCAGACCACGTGGATACATTACTGGAGCCTCCTGCATCTCACTTTCTGCCTCTCTAAAATGGTTGTAATAGCAGTGGCTGCTTCATCAGATCATTGTGAGCATAAATGAGATAATACACGTAGGACACTCGCATAAAACCAGGCGCATAGCATGCACCCACTGAGGGTAAGCAGTATGACTGTCAAGGACATGAGCTTTGAAGCCAGATGGACATAGATTTGACTCCTAGATTTCAATTTCAGGATTGAGTGACCTTGCATACGTTATGGAAATCCTCTGAGCTCCATTTGCCTTGAAAGTTCTAAACATTTTCTGAAAATGATGGAGATGTTTATATAATGCCTTCTTCCATTTGTATCATGTCTCATTTCAGTAAAATTTGAGTTTACTGACTCACAACAAAAATTAGCCCAGTGACTTTCTTTTTAAAGCAGGTCAGAAAATTGGGGTGAAGGAAAAGCAAGGACTAAAAAAAAAAAAAGAAAAAACAAGAGCTAAGGTTAGGGGCTTAGAGGATCACATCAGAAGAGTCTGTACAGTTGCTAGTGATGGGTCATAAAATTGGCTTTGAGCTTCTTAGCATCCAAGGCAATAAAGAAAGGAAATATGTTAGTTAAATGATTCGGAGTGCCAGGAAAAAAGCAGAGGCGTTCTGAAGAAGCAACCCAGCTGCTCCTAGCTCTGAGACCGAAGAGACTGCATGTAGCACATGGTGAGTACACAATAGATGTACAAATGTCAGTGTCCTCATCATCAAGCACAGAGGAAAGAGTGCATCTAGGAATAAAAGCAACATGGAGGAGGTAACCTTTGAGCTGAATAAAACTGGCTAGAAATTTGTCAGGTGCCTGGAGGGCTGGAGAAGGGAGGGGGTCCACCCAGAAGAGAGTGTGTGACAGTGTCGGGATCACCCCCTCCCATTGGCAGCATGGCAGCTTTCAAGCTCCTGTAGTTCACAGGAGGGTGGAGATGCAGCTCCCCTCAGACCGGAGGGCAGGGGACTTGTGGTATGAGGAGCATGGAGGAGAGGTGGCTTGGGAACTTTGTCCACACATCTGCCTCTGGGACACCTGGTGTTTAATGGCAATCCTGAGGGGGAACTGAGTTGTCTCTTTTCGAGCTTGTTTTCTTTTGTTCTGTTTTCCTGAGCCCTCAACTTGATGGCTCTTGAAGGAAGACAATGGTCAGGGTGGTTACCAGGAATGTTCTGGTTTCTCCCCAGGTCTTCTCAGCCATTACAGCCAGGGCCGGAGGAGTGTTTGACGGAACTGATTGAGCAAGTGTGTAGAGGATGTAAAGGTACACAGCATTGTTAGGGAATTATGTTCTTATTCCTCATTCCTTTCTCTTCTCACAGCACACCTTCTGCTGCTTTCTTCTTCCGTCTTTCCCCAACACACCCTCTCTCTCTCTGGCTCTGAGGAGCACCCAAGCACCTGCATCCCCTGGGGACTTTGTCCTAAGTACACTGATATGCAAAGAGTGCTTTGCTGCTTGGAGGTGTTCGCACCCAGGAGTTTGAAAATGAGCTAACTGGAGATTACAATTAGGTTTGGATTCCTGAACACACACTTGGTATTACAGCCTTGCGCTCAGTGACAATTGAGTAGTCATTCATTTCGAGGACTCCAGTACCCTCTGGGCTGTTTGATGACTGCAGCCAGGGTAGTAGCTTATTATCTCTGCAGTCATCTATTTTCTAAGAATTCTGCACAGGACCAGTTCTTGGTATGGTTCTGATCATTATCTTTGCATCCCTTGTGCGACATTAGTGACAGAGTCCACATCTTAGCCAGCTCTGCCCAGGCCCAGTGGCAGGGACACAGGAAGGGACAATCAAGACATCGGGGTTTCAGATGTGATGGTCACAGACAACTTTGGTGGCTTTGGATAAGTCACTTCTGTTTTCTGGTCCTCAATTTTTCCATCTGTGAAAAAAGAAATTTTGTATTAAAAATAATTTTTATGTGGGTTTTTCTGGGGAAAGGGTCCATGGTGGTCGTTATCTTCTCAAAAGGGTCCATGACCAGCAAAGCTTAAGAATCCCTGCACTTGTTGATGTATAAATTCTTATAATCCAGCTGAGAGCAATTCTTTGGCTCTGTGCTTCAAGAATGTCACACATCTAACTGTTTTGGCTGACCTACTGCAGATCAGGTCCTGTGATATGGTCCAAGGATGTAAAAGTAAATAAGATGGTTTCCAAGGAGACCACTCTCCCATGGGGGACACAGACCCACACACAAAGGATTATGATTAGTTGTCCAAAATATAATGATAGAGATCTACACAGGGCATTGGATGGACACAAAATGCTGAAAACATGGGCAACTTTTCCTCCCCGCCTCCAGAGGGGACACAAACCGCTGAAAAGCCAGAGGGTGTTTTTCCGGGCTCCCTTTCAGGTTTGTGAGGTGGGGGACATGTCACCATGCAGTAATTCTGAAGGCCATAGGCTGTCAACACCCTACCAACCCCCTCCACGCCACACAGGGTCTCTCTCCGGCAAGCTGGTTGATCTTAAGTGGACATGGGCCTCCTCCTTTCTAGATGCAACCCTACTATGTGCTCCCCAGACCTCCTCCTTCCAGACAGGAGGCAGGCCTCATACCCTTCGGCAGCTCCAGGAGCCCACCAGTCCCTCTTTTCCTGCCCTTGCAGGGCTCTCTTGGGCCCCTTCATGCTCAGCTCCCCTTAGAGACACTGATGAATGTGTTATCACATGGGCATGTTACTCTTGCTCAGGTGTAGACCCTAGCAGTTTCCACCACGGCTCTGCAAGAAACACTGTTAAATGAGAAACACATTTTTAAACAAAAGAAGGGCAGGAATATTTAAATCAGCACATGGCAGGCCAGAGGGGCAGCGGCTGCAGGAGGCCCAGGTTCTGGTCCCAGCTCCCTTATGTACCAGCAGGACCCAAGCCTTTCCACCACATTGGTACCCCTGGTTCCGGTGACCATCACCTCTGCCCTCAACCATTCCATTTAACTTTCACATACGCCTTGTGAGAATTCACTCTCCATATGGCAGCCTGAGGGATCTTGTAAAAATGTAAATCAGAACATGCCACTTCTCTACTAAAACGTTCCATCTATTTTCATTAAACTTAGAATAAAATCCAAACTCCTCACCAAGCCCTGTAACACCTTCCATGACCTGGCATGTGCCAGTATATCTCTCTAGCCCTATCCTGGACTCCTCTTCTCCTCAGCAAGCTCACTGACCTTCTGTCTCCACAGTGCAGTAATGTCAGTTCTGCCTCAGGGCCTTTGCATCTGCTGTTTTCATTGGGTGAATTGCTCTTTGCTCAGCTTGACATGGCTTCTTCCTCTTAGGATTCAGATCTCAGCCTAAAAGGGACGTTTTTGGTGAGAGATCTTCCCTGAGGACCTCATCTAAAGTTTCCCTTCCCCACCCTCATCACAGCTTTTTCACTCTGCTTTCTTTTACTCTACTATTTATGGTGTTTATTATAGTCTGAAATTACCTTGTTTATTTATTTATTGTCTGTCTCCGTTGCTCCACTAAGGAGCCACGTCTGTCCCATTCACTGCCATATTCCCAACATCTAGAATAGGGCCCATAATAAATTATCAAATATTTGTTGAATGACTGAATGAGTAATGATAATGAAGCTAGTTAATATACATATTTAACCCCCAACCCCAGCTGCATGTCTGATCTTTAATCATTCTTAGAAAACTCTCTGAAATAGAGATAGAGAGCTCTATTATAGCCACATTACAGTTGAGGAAATGAGTTAGACAAGTTAAATTATTTGCCTAAAATCATAACTGTGGCCTGGAAGTATATCCCTTTTGAGATGTCAATTAAAGATTTGGGAGAGAGAGGCAGGAGAGAGAAATGCCCTCCATGCTCCAAATTTTGTTTATTTATTTTTCTTTTTGGTATGTGGGTAGCTCCCTGGCTGGGAATCGAACCCAGGCCGCAGCGCTGACAGTGCCAGCACCAAAGCCTTAAGCTACACCATCTACACCATCAGGGAACTCCCGATGCTCCAAATTTTAAATCCCACTGAAAAGTTACCCATCGATTGGAGAATGAAGCAGTATGCTACCTATCTGGTCCAGTCAAAAGCAAGGTCTATGGCCAAGACTCTATTCCCACACATAACTTTTCTGTGTCTGGTTCATTCTGAGCACAGGGACTACATTCAGCATGCATTTACTTATACGTCAAATCATCACCTACGTACTGGTAACAGCCCGGCACCATCATAGGTAAAAGGCAGAGCCAGGGGAGAAGCCCTGATTTATGTAACAGTCTGTCCCTGGTCTCCCCTAGAAGGGGATGGATCCTCACCGGGTCTGTTGGTCAAGTTCGAACTCTTGATTAAATGATATAATGCATGCAAAGTGCTTATTAGCCAGGGGTCTGGCATGTAGGCACTCAAGGAATGTTAGTGATGATGATGATGATGATGATGATGATGATGGAGGCTACACCTTCCTTCTCAGCCAGGTTGCAGAAGGGAAGAAGGGTATTAAAAGCACCCTTGGCGTTTCCCCCTCCCAGAGCCGTCCTGTAGAAACTCTAGCACACATGACTCCGATTGCTTTTTCTGAAAGCCGCAGCCTGTACCAGCAACTGCAAGTAATATGCATAATGTAAATGCTGTGTCTTTCCTAATTAAAATCTATCCAGAAGGGGATGCCAGCGTAATTTTAGTCCATGTGGCCGGAGAAGTTACATTATACTGATTCAGGCTTCTAAACAGAGTCCAAGGGGAGATGCGTGTGTGTGTGATTGCGCGCGCGCGCGTGCGTGTATGCGTGCGCCTGTACAAACGTGCGTGCGCATGCGCGCATGTGTACAAACGTGCGCGCACATGCGTGTGGTGGAAGTTTGAGTAGGGTGCGAATGCACGGTTGGCCCTGAACAGGTTGTAGGGTGTGAACTTTCAAAGGGAGCTGTTGATGGAGCCCCTGGAAATTGCTTCCGGAGGCGCCTCAGGCTGGTGACGGACCCTGGAAGCCACCTCGGGCCTTTCAGGTGGTTCCGAAGAAACTGACCGAATGGCTGTTCCACGAGGCGGTGCCGCCCCAGTCCTCTCCGCGGACGCTCCGCACGCTTGGCGGCTCCCCTTGGAGACGCCGGTTCCCAGGGCAGATGTGACCTCCGAGCCGCCCCAGGAAAGACAGGAAAGCGAGAAGGGAGCCCTCTGTTCTCCCAGGGGCCACTTTCCAGGGGACCACTCCCCAGAGCAAACCACACAGGATACCGGGTCCAAAGAGAGAAAAGCGGAAAAACGAGGCAGGAAAACGAAGAAGCACAAGTTGGTTTAAAAGGTTTAGGAGACATTCTCTCTGAAGGTGGGTTTGCTTTGCAAGGGCGCGAGTTTGTCTCTGCGTGGGCAGACAGTGGGCTGGACTGTGAGGACAGTTTAGGGCACTTTTTCATTTTCAGGGAATCCTCTGGCTCTGAGCTCTCACTGCAACTGCTGATATTATTGAAATATGTCTGATTGTAGTTTCTCTTACTGATAAATCTGTTTCTTTCCCAGCAGTCCTTTGGTCATACTGTCTCATTTCAAATTGTACCTCTGGTCAACCTAGTCTCAGTGGGCTAAATTCAAGGTGTCAGGATGCTGACCAGACCTGCTCTTTGAAACCAGGCAGTACCATTGTTTTCTGTCCTGTTCAAAACAGTACATCTGGTCAGCCCAGCCATATGGCCACTGGGCAGGAGAAGAGGAAAGCCATGGAGTGGACAAGAAGGAAGATATGATCTTAAGGGAACTTGATTTACACCCAAAAGAAAAGGGGAGGGAAAGCATTTATAGGTCTGAGAAGGGGGCTCAGGAGAGAGAGAAGACAGGGCAAGTAATATGAGATGTGGGTGTTTCTGTTTCCCAAATCAAGGTCAAAGCCAGGGGTTTAGCAGGGGTTCAGGATTGCCTGGGTAGGGAAACAGGGTAACTTATCCTTGGGAAATACAGATGTTTTTGACAGCCCTTGGTCATCCCAGTACACATCCAGCATGGCTGCATGGCTGGGGTGGCACGGTTGAGGAAGGTGTGCCCAGGTGAGGGGGCTAGAGGTCCTACCGACAGAGACTTGGCAGAGTCCAGCTTGATGCACTGAACACATATGAGAGGTTGTGGACCCCAGGGTAGTGCAGGGGCTGAAGGAACTGAAGGCTCAAAATAGATCTGGGTGGTAGATAAGATGGCTGCAGAAAATGGGGTCTCACATTTGGAGGCCAAGTTGGGGACCACACACAAACTCCAAAGGACGAGGTGGGATTCCCTTTCTAGGCAGATACCCAGGAACCAAACTAAAATGTCAGCATGTGGAACCAAGATGGCCCCCACTCCCATAGGACTAGTAAGCTCCTCCTCTACCCAGACACAACCTGCAGTAAGAGAAGACAGTAGGGACATACCTTGACGTATCTTGGACGTTTGTATTTTGAATTGGTTGAATTCTTAACCCAGAGAAATCAGGTTGAATGAAAGAGCCTGTTTCAACAGGAACAGAAGCAATTACTTTTAATTGGCCAATTAAGTTTTCTGGGGACTCAAAGATGAAATTAATTATAGATACTTTTAAGAGTTACATTTTTTTCCCACAAGCAAGTTGCAGTGTAAGAATTTTGACCTATTATAATGACCTTACACATGTGCAAGCAGATTCAGGGCATACAAGTCATTTTTCTACATATTATCTGTTTGGAACTTCACATCAAAGTGGATATTCTTATTCCGACTCTACAGATGAAGAAAACACAGGCACTGGTGGTGGTAGGAGGCCTTGTTCAAATTCAACAACTTAGAAGAGGGCCTCTTCCAAGTCCATTTTCATAGTGGTTCTCAGCCGGGCCATTTTTGGAGACAATTTTACTTCTCAAAGTAAAATTTGAGAGCCACTGGCATCTCATGAGTAGAGGCCAGGGATGCTGCTAAACATCCTATGATGCCCAGGACAGCTGTCACAGCGAAGAATTATTGGACTCAAAATGTCTTAGTGTGGAGGTGGAACTATCTTTTGATATATAGGGGGTTCCAAGGAGAGGAAATTAATATCTCTCTTTTCATACTTGTAAGAGTAAATAAGAACCCAGGACCAAGGCGATTGCAATTTAATAAGGAAGACAACTGATAAAGCTTAACTTACCAGAGACATAGCCTCATAAAAACCTCATTTTGAAAATGCTGTGGGGATGAGTCCAAGGTTGTGTGGGAGAATTGAGAGGAAGTCGTGCTCACCCTGGGCAGGGGGGCACCAGGGGCGCTCTCAGAGCGGATCGTTTCTAACCTCCTTTTCTCTGTACAATACAAGTATTGTCACTGACACTCATAAATCGAAACAAATAACAGCCAGAAAGCCATGAAGTTTTTCTTCTATTGAATGTCATATACAAAAATCGTATTAGTAACAAAAATAGAGTGAAAAAGGGAAAACATAGTAGAGCCCTACTTTTTCATTCTATTAATGTATTTTCTTTTAAAAAGAAAAATGCACACTTGCATGTTGGTCTGTTGGAATAATGAACAAGATTACAGATTCTCTTTCGTGCTGTAACTTCTGTAAGTCTGTGCATGACCCTGTCCAAACAGGTGTTCTTTGTTTCTGTTCAGTAGACGGTGCAGCCAGATTTGTCATGCTCTCTTCACTCATAGGTGATAGAAGAACTTTTTTCTTAATTTTGCAGTTTTCTTTCATTCAAAGCAACAGTTTGAAAAATGGAAATGTTAATATCTACATGAGGGCAAGTTTGGCAGAAATACAGAAAATATTCCATTTCTTAATAAATTCCAGAATTATAGTACTGCCCAATGTCTGGTTCCCTTTAGGATCTATTGTAGCAGTTCCCAAAGTCTTCATGGTTGAAAATGTCTATTAAAATACTTACAGCAGAGAACCCGTCATATTTCTGTTGTACTGGCAAACAAACAGTTTATAAATTTTTCTTCTTCTGCAAAAACAGAGAAAATGGCTGAACAACAGAGGACACTGATGTTGCCCTTTTGAAAACCCCTTCAAACCGAGTGCCCCCCATTGGCTATACTTGGGGCTCAGCCATCCTGCCGCCAGGCCCCTGGCATGCGTCTGTCTGGGGGTGCTTCCTGGAGGAGGTGTCATTGTTAAGGGGAAGGGTCCATGTGGGAAGGCAACCTCACTGAATCAGTGTGTAAGATTAGGTCCTTTTTTGTTTTGTTTTTTAAATCTTTGCCAAAAAGAACATGAAAATACAAAAACGCATTAAAGACTAAAGACCACACTGTTGGGATTAGTTTTGGTTGCCATCGTAGTGTGCCTCAAAGATGCTGACATCTCTGTGGAGGGGCTACGATGCAGACACACGTGTCTAAACCACATGGTAGGAAGTTAGCCATCGCAGACAGGACAGATGGAGAGCTTGTGCTGGGAAGTGGGGTGAGCTTAGGAGGAGGGGGTCCCGGCTTCCAACCGGGGGACTGGAGCAGATTTCACGGGGAAAAAACAACATTTCACGCTGTCTTGAGGAATGGGTAGGATTTTGGTCCTTAAAGATGCTTAGGGCTAGAAGACAGTGGACCAAAGGGATGAGGCTCTCCCAGTCTCCATTTCTCTGTTTGCAAAACAAGAATTCGGGCATCTATGCACTCTGGTCCGCGTGGCAAACAGCAAAGGCAGAGGCAGGGTGCTCTGCTAAACAGCCCTGGTTTCAGATTTATTCAAAACTTATTATAGTGGAGGACGTTGGGGTGTGTTCATGGGGCACTGAGGGGACACCCGGGCTGGCCTGGGTGGGCACACATCATCCCTGAGGGAGTGCAGAACTGTCAAAATGCCTCTGCAGCAAAGCCGCCACCCGCTTCCTCTCTAAACTTGGACGTGGCTTACCTCGGTTTCTTTATTCTACCCTGAGCATGTCACAGGATTGCTGAAAGGGCCCAAATGAGAACCGATGAGGGAATGTTCAGCCACGCAGTGGTGTTCCGATACAGCGTGGAAGGGAACCATTTTCCTCCCCCACCTGTGTCCTCCCCGTGGGAGGAGCTCATGAGGACCCCTGCCCTTTCCTTGCCTTCCTTTCGCCCCCCTCTCAAGTCCCAGGAGGCTGCTAAGAGAATGGCTGGAAGGGACCGCTGGAGGAGAGACCTGGCTTGTAGCTGGACCTGGTAACTCACGCTGGAAGCCCATCCTGTCTGCTCCCCAGGAAAACCGTACCGGGGACTGCGGGTTCATGCTGAAGGTCACAGCACCTCCACCTCCTGGGACTCATTTTGCAGGAGTGGCTTCAGAATTTCTAGCTAGAAGTGGCAGAGAGGCTATAATCTAGTTGGGGAATTGGGGTGCAGCTAGGAGAACATGAGGCCACGATAGTAAAACAAACACCCTGTCCAGAAGGAAAAGGAATGGGTTTGGGAAGCTGCTGACATACTTTTTACCCTTGTCACCAATGGCGTGGGCCTGGGCCTGGGTCTACAGGTGGTTAGCAGGTGCGGATATACCACTGGGGACACTGAGGCAGGCCTGAAGGCAGAAGTGGTAGGAGGACCCAGAACTTCTCACCTTGGTGTGAACCGGGGCTTCTGTCATGCTGCGTGGGTCAGCGTCTCAGTACGACTCGGGACGTTCTGAAAGGAAAGGTCTCCGAAACGCCAACATCAGAGGCGACATAGTTGACTTCAAAGTGGCAGTGCCTCATGAATTTTATGTTTATAAAATCGATCTCAGAAACACATTTGGTTCGTGAAGTGGGTCACACTGTCCCCCAATTACTCATCCATAAGGCAGATATGACGCCCAAACGTAGCAGTGGCTCTTGAATCGAGAATTGCCAGAATAAAAAATGCACTCACTGAAATGCGCAACCCGTGGTCTGACGCTATTGGAATACATCACGAGACAGCAACTCCGGTCGTATTCACTAGTAGTTACCATTATTATGAAAGGGAAGTACTTGTTGAATTCCTCTTACACGCCCGGCATTGATCTAAGTGTTGTGTTTTGTTTTTCACATGCATGTTCTCACTTCATCCTAATAACAACCCTGGAAGGAGAGTAGTATCCTGCCCACGTTACAGATAAAACTCAGGGCGATCTGGTGACATTTCTACGGTCACACTGATGGTGAGGACTACATCTGGGACTCTGTACCACAGTGCCAGGCTCACCCTCCTAAGCACAGTGACTGCCCGTTGCTTTTGCTGAGCACCTGATGTGTTAGGGGGCCACAGAGCGGAGCGGTGTCACACCAACTCTGGAGTCAGGCTTTATGTCTCGGTTTAAATTCTGCTTGCTTCATTTCCATGAGCCTGTTTCTTCATCTGCAAAACAGGGATAATAGTTGTGTCCATTTCATAGCATTAAGAATTAAATGAGATGTGGCAGGTACAGGGTTGAGGGCTCAGGAACTGTTAGCTTTTCCCTTTATTTCCAGGCATTGTGTCAGGCTTTGTTGGATGAAAAGGGATCAGAGAGATGGGCCTTTGCACTTAAGTCCTCACTGACTCAAAGCCCAGAGGGGCAGAGGAAGCACGCTACCTTCTTCACTCAGGCCTTTCTCCTCCAAAAGGTCCTTTTGATTTCTTACCAAGAAGCCATCTCCTGACCACAAAGGCAACACTTCAATAAGTCTCACCCAGTTCCTGGCTAAAGATCCCCAGCGAGACTTCTAAGGCAATGATTTTCAAAGACGGGATTGAATTCACATGCTTTTTGAAGAGAGGAGCTTGGTGGCTGGGCTCATTTGTTGCTTTAAATATACAAAGAAGAGCCATCCCACATGGGTAGCATGTGACGAGCCTGGCGATTGAGGGCTTTTGAGAGACTGGGTGTCCCCACAGTTTGACCTCGTACCAGTTCCTGCCATCTTAGAATCCAGAGTCTCTCCAGGCAGTCATTTCCTTGGGGGATTTGAAGACACCAAATAGAAAATCAGTTGTCCAAAGAGGGTCGTAAGTTCAAGTGCTTGTACTCATTCTCTTGAGAGAGGAGACTGGTGTTTGATGATGCAGGCGGAATGGAACCCTAACTTGTAACTGCTTAGTCTGAACTGGACGGCGCCCACCGACCTGTGTGTGAAGCTGTGCTCTGTTAGGGACATCGAATGTGAAACCCCACCTGCGTTAGAGCATCACTCGTTCCCATGCCACCAGCCACCTGCTCTGAGCACAGCCACTTTCTGTCCTCTTAGAAGGAACAGATGGGCCGGATGTTGACCTGGAAAAGGTGCTCCAGGCACACATGCTCCTTCCCGGGCCCCCCAGCAGTTATTTATTGAGGGCCTATGAGGGGTCAGAGCCTAGGCACCTGATAGGTCATTGGTCCCCCCCCCACAACCCTCAGAGGTGGTGGGGGGGATACCTTTATTTTGCAGATGAGATTCAGGTTAAAAAAATGTTATGTAGCTGCTCAAGGTCACATACTTGCTAAGCGACTTGATCAAGCTCCTCACCACAGAGCCCCCTTTTCTCATGCCCGGGATGCTGAGCTCCTTGGAAGGCACTGGGGCGCACAGGGTTCCAGTGTTTCATCCTCCTCAGGTGACCCCACTGAGCTGCCTGGGCTAGGAGCCCCACACCACAGCAGCCTCCTTACACATCAGGGGTTTATTCCATTTTGCATCACGGATTCCTTTGGTGGCAGTGCAGGAACCTGGGGATCACCTCTACAAGAAAATACATATGGTTTTATTTAATGGATGAAACTTCCATAATTGCCTGAAATTACATGCAGTTTTGTGTATTTTAATAATCTTAATAAAGAATTTTAATAAATACACAAAGCTGCATGTAATTTCAGGCAATCATGGAAGTTTTGAAGTGTCTATGTGGACCCCGCCCCCCAAGCGTCATGAACTCACATTAAGGCTGGATCTGTAAGTCCTTGGTTCCAAGTAGCTGGCCACCCGTGGGCGTTAGCTGGGAGCCTTTAAGCAATTAGGATTTCTGGGCCCCAGATTGACTGATTCAGAACCAATGGATCAGTCATCCTATAACATGGTCCTGGATGATTCAGACACACCCACCCAGAAAACAGCCTTTGGACTGGTTTTTGGGAACCGCTGCTGTAAATGACACCCATTTAATGGATCAGAACTCATTTGTCACTTCTGCCCAGCTAGTGTTAGCTAAGCTACTTACCTTCCCAAACCTTCTATTTCCCCTCTTGTAAAATGGGGATATCAGTTGTCCCTACCTCATAAGGTTAATACGGAATTACATAAAATATTCCATGTAAGTGTTTAGCACAGTGTCTGGTCCATATGTATTTGATCAATGTTTATCGGCAGTTTATATAGTATTTTATCATCCAGATTTAATCTCTGTAAATGGTCTCAGTGATAGAATTGGGAACAGAATCTAATGTCTAGCAGACTCTCCAACAAAATACATGAAAGAAAGGAAAAAGTTCAAAGTTTATTAAACATTAAGAATAACAAAGGTATGCATTTAACAGCATAACACCACCGACATGTGGCGCACAATGAAACTGACCTCACGTGAACTTGTACCTGTTTCACAAATGCAGTCTCTGTGGTGTTGCCGAAGGGATAATGGTAGATTATTCTTGTGTTTGGTAAGGTGCTCCAAAGTTAAAGATTTTATGTCTTGGCTTAAAATATTTACACACACATACACTCTCCCCTACATACATTTGGTCCTCTGCAAGTCCAATTCATCAAGATCTAGGTTAAGGCTTTGCTCATTTTCTAACTGACACTATTAATTGTAGAGAAAACCTGGGGGAGACCTTGCTCCCCGCCTCAGGGGGAGGGGCAGGAAGATGGAGGCTGAGAGTGGAAGGTGTCTACCTCACAGAGGGCACAGCTCCTAGTGTCACCTGCAGCTCCCTGACCCCGGGTCAAATCTGGGCCTCCACCCCCACCCCCGCCCCCACCACAGGCAAACAGGCCAGGCAGCCTGCCTTGGGATCGCTCTCATGAACCTGGTAAAGTCTGAGTTGTCCTAAAAGGAACATTAGAGGAAAACTAGATAAACTACTGGGAAAGTGAAGTATAACTTCGTATTTTACAGAATGTCTGCTGTTAAACCCTGGAGCAGTGGGAGAGGGACCCACTTAAAATTCTTCTTGACTTCCAAAAATAGACCCGAGACCTTTTAAATGTACATTTAGGGTTATTTTGAGTTTCCTCGCAAACCCCATGAGTTGCAAGGAAGCTCTGGGTTACCTAGCACAGCTTTTTACCCACCCAATGCCAGAATCCCACCTCCACTTTCCTCAAACTAAGGGTCCTTCTCCCGTAAGGGATGGCGTTGCAGATGCCCGTCGCGTTTGCAGATGAAAGCCCTATTACAGTCTCGCCCACTGTGGGGTTTCAATGGTCCAAAGGTGGCAACATTCTCAAGAGAAGAGAAGGAAGTGATCGCTTACAGCCCTCCCATTCCCCGCCTACCTCCTGGAAGTAGCACCAGCAGAAGGCTACAGGCTGATCAACTTTTGCCTTCCTTTGCGAGCCTGGTCAAAAGAAATGATGATGCGACCTTGTTAGGAAGGCCTGGGCCGCTCATTCCAAATTGTGTCTAAATGATGTTGGCATGATATGATTTGGATTCATTTTTAATGGTCAAGTAATTAATCTCTGAAAGATGCTTGTGATGAAAAGGTGAAAAATGACAACAGGACTCTTATAATAGCTGCAGTCTGCGGAACTCATTTGACCCTGGTTGATCCAAGTCATTCTAAGTCAGGCCATGGCCTCCCACGCCATTTAGCAAAACTGCCTATTTCCTAGTTAACTGCCCTGGATAGAAGGCAGCGGGTCCAGGAGCCAGCGCTCATGTGTGGGTGGGGGGAGGCGGTGAAAATGACCTATAGATAAGGCACCTGTACAGACTCCAAAGGTTTTAAATTTTTAAGACGAGGTAGGTTCCTGAAACCTCTCCTGGCACACAAAAGAATGTTTTATTTCTTCTGCAGAAAACATGTGTGGTGCTCATTTGATACCAACAACCTAATTCCAAGAAAGACCAGTGCTTACATACAGTTCTTTATAGCTCTACCACTTGCTACTTCAATTAATTTGGAGGTCAGGGTACAATCCCTTTAATACTTCTCCACTTACATATATCATTTGTCTCTGCTTTAGTGAATGCTGCCATTTAACAATTCTGCTGCAATTAGCCTCTTTACTGATTAAAAGGCCAATTGCATGTCCATTTCTGTCTCTTACCGAATATTCCTTATTCAGTTCCGCTTGAAATTGCCAAAGGTGCTGTTTGTTTTATTATTTACCTGAACAATGTATTTCCATTCCAATTATCTTCCCTCTCCCACTGTAACCTGTAGTTTGAGACAAAATGGATCCCTCCCTAGTAGGAACAGCCTACTGGTCAGGGAAGAGCTGCTGATGGATTGACAAAGGGACCATCGGGTCATTAAAGAATTAGATACTCTGGAGGCAGGAAACTAGAAAAATCCCAAGGATAAAAAGGTATTTTTATCTGGCGCACAATGTTTCTTTGCAATAACAGCAGAATCTCTTGACATTACACAACTTAGTGAAAGAAAAGGACAATCTTTAATGTCAAAACATCTGCCAAATTATAAACCATACAGGTAGCACCGGTATCAACTGTATACGGCCTAAGATGCACATGCCCACAGAGGAGAACAGAACTGTCTGGGGTGTTGGCGGTGATATTCCATTCCAGCAACTCAAAATTTTGAATTGAACATTTTTGTGGCAGATGCTTTTCCTAAAAAACACTGTCTCATCCAATAAATATTTGACTAACATCCATTTTGTGCTTTTGGGTGATGCTAACTGACTTTTCTCTGAGACCTAATAGGAAACAAGAAAGCTCCTTATGTATGTGAGAGCAGGACTTATCACAGCAAGCCTCGATACTGTCATAAAATTTTAAAGCAGAAAACATGCTGATGTGTCAGTGATAGGTTTAAAATATTAAAGACTTCAAAACCCCCAAGCACTTCTCTGTACAACACTGATGAATATATATCTTTGCTATATAATTTTACAACATGGAATAGTTTTCCTTTTCTCTTTGCTATATACTCGTATAATATATGTCTTCCAAAATACATTGTCAGTATTTATATCCCAAAAATATTGTACAAAAAAGAACTTCCTATAATTACTCTGTATAAACATTAAACACTTTAATAAGCTCTCCTTTTGGTCTATAGTAAACATTTAAGTTGATTGGATTAACCACAGTTTCTGACAACACCATTCCCTTCTGAGATACACCAGTGTCTTTTACATTCATTTTTTGGAAGTCCATTTTATAAAAGCACATCTGTTCAAAAGCAAACAGAGAGTAAGAAACAGAAGCTCCAGAATCATTAATTTATGAAGCATTCAAAACTGACACCACTAGGAAAAGGGGTCTTACAAAACATCAACTCATTAACTTAATTAACTGATTTTTAAAAACCAGCAAGGTGTAATTCACAAAAATATATATATTACAAAAAATGGGGGCAACTGAATCTTAAGTAATTGAATTGTTTTGAATATCAAGAGGGATATGGAAAAAGTTAACTAGAAAAGTAGGGGGTTAGGGTATGGGAAAGAGGAGAGAACAAAACCAAACATATCATCAATGCTGAAAGCTGTTCCAAGATGCATTGCTTTGGCTCGTACACCGATAAATTAACCCCTCCTTAGACCTAGCATTTCCCTCTGTTTCCCTGTCTTGGGGATGTTCTGGGTGTGCTCAAAGGCATTACTGTAACTTCTGTTTTTTAAAAAGAGGGTGAGATTCTTAGGTGGGGGAAATATCCTATGTCCACTAGTAATACTCAGGCAGCATGCTCTAGCGTACAATAGGATTATTGCTTTAGGTACAGACAGTGCAAAAACACATTCTGTGTTCTATAATAGTACTATTACTTATCTGGGGATGATAGAATTAAAAGGAAACTTAGTCGATAGGGCTAAGTAAATACGGGATCTAATAAATCTAAACAGCACTTTAAATGTTAAAACGATTATCACCAGAACCGAAAATATGAGGAAAGCAACCTATAACTGAATAGAGCTGCAGTGTCGTGCTAAGTTATTTGGTGCCCCTTATCAGCATGGTAACTTACAGGTTAAACAGAAACAAGAGCTTGGCGTCTCAAAAACGGAGACCTACTGCTTTCCCAGGGCCCCCAGGGAGCCCAAGCAGAGGGTCCTGGACGGGGAGGTAAGAAGGAACACGAAGCAACGCTGGAAGGAGGGAGGGGCAGGAACACCCACAGAAGGGCTCCACAGTGCAGGAAAAACATGGCACCTTTCTTTTTTTCCTTTTGGAACTAAAAGAGGATGCGAGGGCTGTCTGGAAATGGCCAAGCGCAAAGGGACACACGCGCGTGCGCACGCACCCCACTGACCGCACACGTGAGCTCGCGGACACACGCGCGCACGAACGCACCAGAACGTGAGTCAGCTGTGTCCATGCCTCTCGTAAAGTGCTGCTGTCAGGAAGGTCGGTTCGGGGTGGTGCTACCAGACAGGACACCCTCTGTCCATCTCGTCAAAAGCCAGCCCCCCGAAACGCCATCCTACAGGGGCCCGTGCCTGGCCTCGTACTTGGCGAGGATGTTCTTGCACTTGCCCAGCTCCTTCCGCAAGTCAGCCACCTCCTGGCGGAGGGCCGAGTTCTCCTTCTCCAGGAAGGAAGCCCGGATGGCGATCTGATTCTCCTTCAGCCTCCGGGCGTCACGGGAGCGCTTGGCTGCCATGTTGTTCTTTCTGCGCCTTGCCCAGTACTTGTCATCCTGCTCATTAGTTACGGAAGGAAAAAGAAACAAGATATTAGATTTCAGCAGCGCGGAGCGTGGGCCAGGGCGCAGGCAGGCCTGGGGTTGTGCTGAGGCACCAGCCCAGGTGGCTTAACACGTGTCTCGTTACTGGAGGGTCTCTGCTCCTCTGCGAGAAGGGTGTGCGGGCGTGCCTTCCTTCCTGGGACAGGGACCAGCCTGTCACAACACGCTCCTACTCTCTGCCCGGAAGAGTATGTGCCCTTGGGGCGGGGGGGGGGGGGGGGGGGGGGGGGGGGGGGGGGGGGGGGGGGGGGGGGGGGGGGGGGGG
>PVJL010010230.1:0-31583 GCA_004026885.1 Lyroderma lyra | reverse complement strand
TTTTTTGCGGAAAATGTTATTTTATGAACCCTCTTCTCCCATGAGCATTCGTATGCTTTTTGGTATAAGTTGATACAACATTGTTGGAACACAACTTGGCAACATCTATCAGCTATGTAAACGCACATACTATTGATCTAGTAATTCCACTTCTAGGATCTCATCCTACAGCAGTTTTCATGTTGCGTGCACACGGACATGGGCACAGATTTTTCTTTACTGCAGCATTGTTTGCAATACGAAAAAGGAGCGGGGGGATTAATTATCGGCGGAGATTTAATAACTACATTAGATGGAGAATACTCTGCAGCTGTTAAAAGTAATGATCCAGCAGAACCAGAAAGATGTTCATGATATAGACCATTATGTGCGTGGAAACACAGGCAATCTGCAGATAAATGTGTATGGCCTCATCTCACTTTGGTTTAAAAAATCATAGCGTTAGGTATTTGTAGAAAGAGGCCCAGAAGGATTTATGCCAAGCTATTAATATTAAAAGTGGTACCTTTAGAAGGGGATTAGAGGAGGCAGGCTAAGGAGAGACATAGGATCTTTTACCTTTTATTTTATACTCTTCGTCACTATTAGAATATTACATAACGGGCCTATAAAGTTTAGTAATTAGAAACAAATAATAAGAAAACAGCTTCCACCTGCCACTGATCGATATACTCATACTGACAGCTAGCATGTAAATAATTTAGTATAGTTTCCTGTTTAACCATTCTCTAGGACTTAATCAGCCTGAGTAATGTTTAACTGTGGTTAACAAGAAAGCAATCCCTTCTTCCTCCTTTGTGGCTCCCCCCTGCCAAAAGAAAGGACCCCCCCCCCCCAACCAGGAAGATAACTACAAACCTTTTTGTACACCTTCCTAATTGATTTATGGTGCCACCTGGTGAATTCTGCCACCTTCCCCCCCCTCTTTTTTTCCCCAAAACTTGCAAATCCCTTGATCTTAGTAAGCTTAATACCTGCAGTTACACACTACCCAGCATAAGTAAGTGGGTGAGGCCAGTTTTTACCCTCCCCCAGGATTCCGAGGGGCAGTTGGCACCGGAAGAAGCCACATGGGTTGGGGCCAAGGCAGCAAGCCAGGTCCAAGGTCAGTGGTTTGCCCCCGTACCTGCCCATGACCCAGGGTAGATGTCTGCCCTGCACCAGGACAGAAAGCGTGTGCAGGCGCCTTCTGTCTGCCATTCACAAGCTGGGACTGTTCTCTTATTTATAAAGCAGCTTCTATACATTTCATCAGAATACGTAATAAAGAGAAAAAGTTTTAAAAAGATCTTCATAATAGCTGGTATCAGAATTCTTCTCCGAGAGGGGTAGGCCTGGGGCAGGTGTGCCATGGCGGTTGGTGGGGTTTGCTTTTCGTGCTTCCAAAGGGGTGGAAGGGAGAGAGGACAGGCCACCGGGATGGGAGAAGTGGGGAGGAGCTGGGGGAGCGGAAGACTTCATGGGTGGGGGCATGTCCCAAAGGCATGTTCACAGCAGCGACGGAAGCCTCCGGTTCTGATGGAACTTGCCTGTATTACTGAGACGGAGCCCCAGTTCCACCCCCTTGGGAGTGTCCATAAGCCTGCCCCACTGGGCAGTGTTCCTGGGTGTGTGGTTCCCAAGCAGGGCTGCCTGAGGATGTATCAGAACCTGCCCCAGGGCCGCAGGAGCCCGGCGACAGACGTGTAAGGTGTTTTCATTTCCCGACCTCACCCACCCATACATGCAGATGAGTTAGGATAGGTGTGGAAGGGGGACCCACTGTCCCAGTTGGGAGGGGAGCTCGGGACAGGAATGGAGCCCAAGACACAGAAGGCAGGAGTGATGGGGGAAGGGCCGTCCTGGCCTAGGAAAACCAGGTCACTGTGCTTTGTTACCACCGAGTGCTTGGGGCAGGGGCAAGCAGGAGCCAGAGTGAGCTGGCACACTCGGTACTAGATCCCCTGCCCCCCTCCTCCACCGCCCGGGGGCAGGTGCGCTCTGGCTGCCCAGTTACCCTCCCCCAGCAAGGATCCCCTCAGCCAGTCCCACCATCTGCCCCAGGGTCTCATGTTGGATGCCTCCTCCCCACACCAGCCCTCTCCTGACCGATCACATCCCTTTTTCTAGAAGATCCTCGAACAATGTCACTGGCTCACCCTGGAATCCCCAGCCCCTGACACAGGACATGGCACACACTGGCATTGGAACAATGATTGTCAAGTGAGTAAATGGGCATCGACAAGTATTTAGACATCAAAGTAATTGAACTGATTCTTGGCTAGGAATCCCAGCAGGTCAGCCCTCAATCCTCCCAGGGCGTGCACAGTAATGCAAAGGAGTGGCGCAGGGACGGGCTGACCAGATGTCCTGTTAGAAATGGGACAGAACACAACGGTAGTGTCCCATTTCAAGGTGTGGGCTGAATTCAAGGTGTCCATAGGCTGACTCTACATACCTTTGAAACAGGACAACAACACTGTTTTCTGTCCCGTTTCAGGCGGGACATCTGGTCAGCTTACTCGGGGAGGGAGTTTAGGCAGCTGTGGGGAAGGCCATGTGTTGGCAGGGGCCATTTCACTCAGTCGGTTGGCTCGGCCAGTGCTGGGGGCCACACAGAGCTCTCCCACCCACCCGGGCTCAGTCCTCTCTGCGGGAAGGGGACATGCATTACACAGCTCTACTTCCTGCTGCACACAAGTTCCCGGTCTGCGGCCTGAGGCTTCACCCACAACTGAAGAAACCCAAGGACAGAGGCAGGACAACGTTCCTGCCTGCTGCCCACCTGCCGTGTGAAAAGATCAGGCCTGGCCACGACAGTAGTAATGTGCGTCATGCCAGCACACACGGATTTACCTGTGCTATGAAGTAAGCTTGCTCTTTGCTTTGAACTTGTAAATTTGGAGACCCCCGTGAAGGTCTGGCTGGAAGTTGTATCTCTTACTCAGTAGCAGCCTTGCAAACTACCCTCCATTCAAAGAGAAATCCACGCTGCGAGGGCCCCCAGGTTTAGTATGTATAAGAGACAAGCTCTAAAATGCACACAGATTGGATGGCTCCGAACAAAAGATGAGGAAAACCCCCCACGTGACAGAAGATACCTACGTGCCCGGGGCCTAATCTCATGGCGCTCCCTTGACACCCCATCTTAGGCTAAGCATCAGTTCCCTGACTACGTTAGATTTTCTGGTGTTTCACTGTACCCTTTCCTCCTTTGATCCTCAGAGTGACAGCTACTGGTTTGTTACCCAAGAGCCCCTGTTGTCGCCCTTTGTCAGGCCAACATGCTGCAGTGACCTTTCTTGAAAAGTCTTCGGGACCCGGCTAGGACTTCCTCTACCTGGCAATGCTCACCTTATTTCGCCTTTCTGCTTCTCCACTTCTTCAACTGCAAAATGCTAACTTCGTCTAATGAACCACTGAGGTCCCTTTCAGCCCTGACATGCGATAATTCTGCATCACTCGAGATCATCACAGGTGTGCAGATGCCAGCAGTGATTTGACTCTGCCAGGTACGTTTCCCTCCAGTGCTCTTTCCAGATAGGAAAAGCAGAGGTAACGGGTCTAAACTAGTTCTGGGACCATGTCCCAAACTCCCATTGTCCCCGCCTAGGAGTGACCGTCCATCTGAACCATATTTTCTTTTGAAAAATGAGGGTCATAATCATCTCCCATTATCCATATGATGAAAAAGAAGCATAAGCCCAGAAAACTCTAAGCCATAGCTAATCAAAAGTGGTTCTAATTTGCTATTCGTGGACATGGCATCATTTTGGAAAGAATGCCCTTTGTAAGGTATCGTTAAATGTGCCAGAATAATTTTCTTGTAAGTTGTATCTCACTTCCTAAGGTAACTCTATTTTCCTGTGTTAATAATGTGTCCTTTCAACATGGCAGAAAAAAATAAAACCCAGCCTAGAATTAACCTGTTGCTGAGACAGTCAGGTGACCCTTCCTTGAGACACGGAGTGAACACGACACATAAACAGTGTCAGGAAACCCACAAGCTTCCTTACCAAAGTCCCACTCTGGTGACTCAAGGTTGGCGATGTGGAGAGAGGTCCTGTCTCCAGCTGTTATTCCAGGGAAGTGGCAGCAATTCATTATCAATAAAGTCCCCAAAGGGAAGGCAACCTTGAAAGACTTTGAGGGCACATGTCAGAAGACACCCCAGAGGACTTACCTCGCCTAGAACAACCCACCACGGGAAGGGTCGGAAATCACGAGTCCTTTGTTGACTGGCTCGTGTGATCTTCCTGGGGTCACCCTCTCCATTTTCCTCTCGCCTCCCACTCTCTGTGTGCCCAAAGCCTGATGACCAGTTCCAATTTACCTTCAGATCATCAGGGATGAAGACTTTCCGAGCCTTCTTTATCATGGGCTGCGGCTTCAGTTCTTCCTCAGAGAACTTGCGTTTGCGAGGGTCGAACATTTCCTGGCCAGGGATGCTGGAGAGGGCAAGGTCTGCCGGGTCGGGCTCATAACCCACCGGGACCTGGATGGTGTCAGGATCAATGGGGCTCGGTGTATTGCGGTTTGCTGGCAGCAGCTGACCTGGAACGACACAGGGTTTCAATTCATGAACAGCCTGGGGAGACCCAGTAGATACTACATGATGATACTCTGGGGGGAGTGACGAGAGTCTTCACGCTTACTTGTATCTGACCCTGACCTTGTCTGTCTCGTGCCTCCGCACCACGTTCCTGAGAACACAGCAGGCTGAGTATGACTTCACTCGTGTCAGATCAGGCCCTAAAAACATCTGCATTCATTCTTTTCTCTAACACATTCCTGGTGCACCAGCTATGTGCCAGGCACTCTGCAAGGGGCAATGGACGTGGGAGGTCAGCTCCCAGGCTGTTGTGATGACCCATGCATGCATGAAGGTTGGCAGTGGGGACAGGGAGAAAGGGACAGTTTCAAGAAACACTTAACGAATTAGAAAGGACATCGGGGAGACGATCTAACTTCCTTCCACTTGAGGGTCCGTCCGACGGGCTAAACCCCTGAAAGGGGTGCACGGACACAGAACAGGTTGACTGCGTTTTGGTGTACTCCTATGTCTTGCATGTGAAAACGAACTGAATGACGAACCACGATGTGTATGGGGAAAGCTCTGAATCTTAACTTCTAGTGTCCTCTGAATTTTACAGCTGCTCCTTTCACACCCAGAGAATACATGAGAGGATTCAGGATTGGAGGCTCAGCTCTGTTTGGCCCACCTCCTCCTCTTCCTCGCGGCCAGTCGTTAGACGGTGTGTGTATCCTGAAGGTTTCATTAAAACCGACCCCAGGCGGAAGCATGATGCCGCTGGCTCACATTTTAGCTAAACTGTGAAACCAGGCTCATCTCCTGTCTGGAAAGGCCTAGTGGGGAGCTTGCAAAATGAATGTTCGGGGTGACCTTCCAGGTCCCCACTCTGCTTTGAGCTCTCTTTGTCTCTTGCTTGCCAAAGAGGAAGAGACAGGCCCCTGAGGCATTGGCAGAGGACAGACGCTTCTCATTAGCCAAGCTCTGCTCCAGCTTCTAGAGACTGCTGAGTTCTGTTTTGGATGGTGTCTAGCTGAATTTGATCTTGTGCTTCTTGACATGGCCTCAGAAAATGAACCATATTTGAGTCAAATGGGGATTTTATTTTCTCTTTAGAAACTCTCTTTGAATTTAGTAACAAAACCACACAACGCCCCATCACTACAACCACTGCCTTCCACCCCCCCCTCCCCCAACACAGACACTCACTCACATAGGATGTGCACCCTTCTCCGGCCCTCTGGAAGCATCTCAGTATTTCCCAAGTCTAGTTGCTCTAAGTTACTTCAAGTTGCTCCTTAGTACTTCAGCATTCTGTTCATTATGCTATATTAAACGGTTCCCCTTTATTGCTTTAGAAATGTTAAGCTTTACACCACACACACAGCACACGCACACCCTCCTCTAGCACACATCATGGTCTTTGACGTTTTGTCGATTTCATCCCCACCCACCTCCTCACTGGGGTGCGTGCTTCAGACCTCAGCTTCCCCAGAGTACTCCTCACTTCATGGTGGCCCTCTGAGCCACTGGGCTCTGCCACTCATTCTTGGACATTCTAACACCAACACTTAGGCAGAAACTTCCTCGGCGCCCTTTCTCTCCAGCCCTTTCTCCCAGTGCAGGTAGGTCAGCCCTGCTTGCAGAATGGAGAAAACCTAACTGGACCCCAGATGAGGTCAATGGCTTCCCCAGTGTCAAACAGCAAATGGGCGAAGGACCCGAGAAACACAGCCAGGTCCCCCTTCTCCCCAAAGCAACCCTCGTGCCGTCGTGTTTACTTACATTTTCTACTAAATGAACGCTGCTGACTCATTTTCCCCCTTCATTCCAACATGTCAAGTGTCACTGGGTAATGGGGATTTGTGGATTTGCAAAGTTTTCAGGTAAGAATTTTCAGGTTAGCATCATTCCATACATTTTCTTAATTTCCAAAGATGCTCATTGCAAAATTTTCACAAATGTAGAAATGTGTCAAGAAGGGATCCTCTCCCGTCCATCCTGCTGCTTTCCCAGAGGTGAGCGCCCTTAACTGCTCGTGTGAAGCTTTCCAACCTTGGTTTTTACATACACGTAACTTAATTACCCCTACATCTTAAGTAAATTTTTCAACAGCCCACATGCACTTGCCCATGTTAGTAAAAATAGAACTACTTTGTTCTTTTTAAAGAGTGACTAGTATTTACCTAATCATTTTCCAGCTGATGGATTTTCAGGCTCTGAGTGTCTTTGTAGAAGAGATGCAAAAGGCACGTACAGTTTACATTTCTAAATGTACTGCTAAACAGTCATATCTATTCACACTTGCACCAGCGTTAATGAGAATGCCTTTCTCACAATTAAAGATTGATTTTTAAAATGTTGCCAATCTGATATATGCAAATATTACTACTGTTTCAATTTGCATTCCCCTTGTTACTAGTGAGACGGAATGTCTCCCATGTTTATTGGGTCTTTACTACTTCTACTACCACCTCTTCATAGCTTTTGCCCCCTTTTAAGTAGTGCTGTTGCTTATCATTTGTAAGAGCTCTTCAGAGGCTATGGATAGAATTCTTTCATCTGTTTTATCTACAGAAAAGTTTCTCAACACTGCTGTGTGTATTTTTAACTTTGCTTATAAAATTTTGCACGATTGGTGAGATCTTCATTGTAATATAGTGATATCTTGAAATCCCATTGTGGCTTCCAACTTCCATATCTTCTCTACCCACAAATTACATGACTTACACATATATATGTACATGCATGTAGATACACATATGTAAGTGTGTAGATATGTATATGACTCTATACTTTTTTCTAATACAACTAACACTAATTTTTAGAAGGTTGAGTCACCTAGAATTTATTTTTGTGTACCATATAAGCAAGGAGCTTTGCTTAATGCATTCCAGATGTCTGAATATAATCATATCAGTATGGTTTGATATTTGCTCTTTTTAGAAAAGGTTCTTTGGTATTCTTATACTTTTCCAGATATATTTCAGAATAATTTATTAAGTCATACTTAAAATTATTACTGCGATTTTTTGAATGAAGAGTGCATGAAAGCCATAGGTTAATTTGGCAACAAGTGACACCATAAAAAATACTGAACAGACTCACAGTATATGCTCCATTTTTATTTTTTTGGTCTTTTTCTCATATCTAGCAGTTAAGTTTTATAGTTTAATTCATTTTACCTTTTCACATTGTTTTGCTAAATTTACCCCTTAAATGTTTTATAATACTTGTTCCTAGTGTAAATTACCCCTGTTATAGTTCCTAATTGGTTATTGCTGGAATATAGGAAGCTACTGCTTTTAAAATGCTGAGTTTTTATCTGGCCACTTTACTCTCTTACTAGTTTTAATAGGTCTAACATTTCTAACTTCTCTTGATGTTCTAGGTAAATAATCTTCTGCCTCTAAGGACAGCTGTTGTTTCCTTTCAATGTTTATTATTCCTACTTAAACAAAAACCTCACTGCATTAGCTAGGCTCTGCAAGACAATGAGTAAAAGGAATGAGACTAGAGATCCGGGCTTGTCCCAGCCCTTAATGAATAAAGCCTTTAACACAGGCACGTCCAGCCTGCGGCCCAGGACAGCTTTGAAGGTGGCCCAACGCAAATTCTTAAAACATTATGAGATTTGTTTGAGACTTTTTTTTTTTTAACTCATCAGCTGTCATTAGCATTAGTGTATTTTATGTGTAGCCCAAGACATTCCTTGCAATGTGGCCCAGAGAAGCCAAAAGGTTGGACCGCTGCTGTTAATACTTCATACCCTTAAGTACGAAGGTTTGTTCTAGAATCCTAGTAGATACAGTTTGACAAACTAAGGCAGTTTCAACCATTCAGCCCTATTGTACTGAGTTCCTTTTTTTTTAAAAAATCAGGAATGATGCATTAAACTTCCTCAAATGCCTTTTTAGAAACTGTTGGGATAATCATGTGGTTTTTCTCCTGTATTCCTTCAGTTTGAGCTTGGTATTTCTCCAAGGCTTTCTGTGAAAGATCCAGGTTGGACAAGATCAAGCCCATGCGGTAGACTCTGAAGTTTGTTGGCCTCTAAAAGCATCTTGATGAAAGTCACTTCCAGGAGGGCCAAGGAGGATTTCTGGAGGAAAGGGTGGAACAAAGGATTTCAATCTGGAAAGAGATTAGAAGTTACCTTCTAACCCAAAGTTGGCCTCCACTTCTGTCACAGATGAGGCATAACTAAACCTCCAAATATATTGTATAATTGAAGATAGGATGTTTCTTATTCTTACATACTTAACAAGAATTTAGCATCCTATGTTCAATTAGCTAAATGTCATCAATGAATGAGAACAGCAGCAATCTGTGTCCTATGTCCCTATCGCCTTTCAAGTCAATCAATGGTTTGCTTAAATATGGCTGTATCAAAGTAAGAAATTATAGTTGTATTTACTATTTAACCCCCAAGGCTAATTGCAACACCTCAAACCTTTCTGATGTGCTCCTCGTTCAGGCAGTTAAATAAATACACAAAGCATTAAATTCGCAGCGGTAATGTCAGGGCAGATACCATTATTTTCTATAAAGAGAAGCTGAGAAAGGGGAATTGGCCAAAAGATTTTCTATTAGGACTCCCAGGTGAAATTCCTCCTGATTCAAAATTTGGTCCCAGGTCTTGGTCCAATATCTTTCTTTCCTCCCTATAATCAGTTTGTGGTCTGTCTGCTGGTCATGACCTCCTGGACCTCAGATGGTCATAATTTGAGTTTGAAATGCACCATTTACCCTGTTTGCACTCCCTACTTTTATTTTTTTTTATTAGTATTTTTTTTATTTACGTTTATCTGGCATCTACCAATTCCCATGGGCGCCGGTTATCTGAGAGTCTCCTGTACAAATGTGTGGGTATTCCATAACATAGCCATTGAACTACCAGGTTGAATAGACAGAAATGCAGTCATGTGTCTGGCAGTGTAATTTGCAATAATTCAAACCTCAAATACTCACCAATTGTAAAATGCACGTCGATGCAATAGAATAATACTATATAAAAACAGAAATCATTTAACGTGTGCTACAAGAACTACCAGGGATAAATCGCACCAACATAATGTTGAACAACAGAAGGTAGGCATAAATGGCACTCACTACTTTTAGAGAAAACCCATCATCAGGGCTCACAGTCTATTTCACTACAAAACACCCCCATTTCTATGAATCCCTTACGTTATAGGGAGCTGACTGACTTTGAAGGCTGTAGGTACATTATGGGGTCAGTCAAGAGTACTCACACTAAATACAGGGATTAAATAACAATCTTACATCCTGAAGATATAGCCTTTCTGGACTCTGAGGCCAATTAGTTCATCTGTGTTCTGATGGCAAGAACCCATTATTCTGTCCAAAAAACACCCTACAAAGGCAGCATGTCTTAATGGCCAAAGCTGTCCTCTACACATGTCCTCTTCCATGTGACCTTGTAGTTCCAGACGAGAGTCTGTTTGCCCACCCCTTGAATCTGGGCTGGCCTGCTGACTGGCATTGGCATGTGGTAGATATGACAGAGTCAGTACTAAGGATGGGCTGAAAGGGACTTAGCGTGTTCCTGCTGCTTCTCTCTAGCACTCCGTTTTCATCATAAACATGCCCAGTCTAGACGACTGGGGGCATGAAGGGCACGTGGAGCAGGCCGTCCAGGTCAGCCTGAATCACCTGCTCCCTAGATGTGTGAGTCCAGCCAGGATCACAGAGCCATCTGATGGGCCCATAGCAATATCAGATGTGCAAACATTTAACACTTACTTGTGTATGCTATTGAGTGTCTGTGATGTTTGACAAGCATTATTATCATGGCAATAGATGACTAATCTACAATCTGAGCTACTGTGTATAAGGTGAGGCTTGCACAGTAGTGACATGAGCATTATTTTTAAATGTACAGGGTAGTGGTTGCACTGTGAAGTGAGTCAGACGTGGGTTTGAATTCTGATTCTGCCACCTGTATTTTATAAACTTGGGCATTTGTGAATAAATGACCAGGAAGAAATGCAATCTGTTTCTTAATAAGGTCTGTTTTAGAGAACAGGGACTATTGGTGTGTCCCCCACCCCACACCTTTTTTAATCTACCTCTCTGAGTTTCAGTTTCTTCATCTGCAAATGGAGATCACTATGCCTGTCTCATAGGGTTGCGTAACAAAGGAATGAGATAATGTATATAAAAATAAAGTGCTGAGCATAACACTCAGTACTTGGAAAGTACTCAATAAATGGCCTATATATAAACACAAACACACACACAAAATGTAGATACTATGATCACAGACATTTATAAAAAAATCAACTGAACAGACGATGCTGCTTGATCCAAGCCAGCACGGCTCTCCCCTGACCTACGGCCCTGCCCTCGGAACTACTGCCCCTCGATCCCTCTGTGTCCCTGCAAAGTACTCTTCACACGGTCAGCAGAAGGTAGTCTAAAACTGCAAGCCCGTGAGGGCCGCCCCCATATCAAAAGCCTCTAAGGGTTTACCATCACCACAGCTGATGACACTCAAGGCTGCTCCTCAGTCCATATGCCGCCGCACTGGCCTTCGCTGTGTCCGTCCCACGCCCAAGTACCGCCCCATCTGCTCCCAGACCTCTGTTCTTAGTAGTCCCTCCACCTAACACGTCTCTGCTGTCTGCCTGCCTCGTCCTTTTGCATCATCTACACACCATCTCCTCGGATGTCTGACCGTCCTCTACCCCAACCCCCTGCCTATCACACCACTCTGTTTCACTTCTTTTATGATATATATTTCCACCCACACTTCTCTTTAGTGCGCGTTTGATGCCTGTTGACTGCCTCCCTCTGCTCCCGTGTAAGCTCCACCGGGCGGGGACCTCGTCCTCCTGGCTGTGGCCTCCCCAGCTTCTAAGTGGCGCGGGAATGGAGGGGACCCTCAGTACAAACTACTGAGAGCCCAGAAATAACCACACCTAGATCCTGCTAAGGACTGTTTGGGGGAACAGGGACTACTTTTTCTTTCTGTTTATTTTATTTTGCAAATGGTATATAATGAGTATCCTTTACTTTCAGAATCAGAAGGAAAAAACCCATTATTTTGACAAAAATGGACTTCGCTTCACATTGTGCATAATACACTCCGGGGGGCTGTGTTAAATATGCAGAGAGAAGATGCAGAAAGAAGAGGAAGAAGGGGAGGCTAGAGAGAGGGAAAAGTGGGGTGCAGGAAGAAAAGGAGGAGGGAGGAAGAGGAACTAAGAAGCTAAAGAAAGACTACAAGAATGAAAGAAAGATGAAGGAAGGCGTGAGCAAGGGAGAAAGGGAATGTGAACGGAAAGAAGGACATAATGGGGGAAGGAAGAGGACAGGAAAGAAAAGGCTGAGCCCAAGTGTCCTTCTGGACCCCAGCAGCTGAGACTTGGTCACAACTGTGATACTTTTCAGGTATCCTGTGTCTTATGTGGCTGATGCACTGACTTTAAGGCCAAAACAAACCACACACACACACACACACACTCACACACACTCACACTCACACACACACGCAGTCCCTCCCTCTCCCTCCCCCACTCAGCCACATTCAGACCAGGCACCCAGCAGACGCTGTCCATGACTGCAGAACAAATACAATGAAAGGCCTGCTACAAAATTCGCTTTGATCTAGGCAGCTCTATTCCAACAACTCTCTCCACACAGTGATAGGCTGTCAATACGGGTAAAGCAGAAAGCCAGCTCAGCTCCTTCTGCGTAACCATCAGGGAGTGGGACTGTCTGTTCCCTTTTACTGAGAGGGTGAATGAAATCTCCCCCAACCCACTGAGCGGTCACTGCTAGTCAGCACGGACGGGTGTCCCGGTGGAGCCCTGGCTGTCCATCCACCAGGCCCTTCCGATGTGTTACCTCATTTAGTCCTCACCACAGCTGTGTGAAGGTGGAAGTATTACTAGCTCCGTCTTCCAGATGTGGAAGTAAAGGAATAGAAATAGACCATTTGAGACAAGCTCAGAAATGACAAATAATCTGCCCAAGGCTGCCCAGCCAGTGGATGAAGCAGAGACCCGCAAGTTCTCCGTCACGCACATGCTCCCTTCTTCTCCCGCTCTGTCCCCGCTTCCATGACCTCAGCCCTCCTGAGTGGTGGACAGAGTCAGGGGCACGAAGGCATTTGACAATGCAACTGCTGACCACAGGGCCAGGGCTCCTGTCAACACATCTCAGTCACTGGCATCTTTAAGGAGCTTCTGGAGAGCCTCATTAGTAGGAGGGCGAGGACTCCTGTCATGTGGGCATGACGTTGGCCTCACAGGACTTTGCATGGGGGAGGCAGGTTGGTGCTCTACGCTCTTAAACCATCAGGATGCCAAGTAATGCTGGGTCTGGTCTGGGGAGAGAAAGACAGTTGGGACTCTGTTCGAAGGTTCTGCTCTGCCCTCTGCCCTACATAGCCCTGTGGCCAGGGCCTGTCACTCCACCACTCATCTGTCATGTGGGGAAGTAACGCTCACCTCACGGGGCTGGATGGGGCAAGCCGTAGGCGGGAGGGTGCCCCGATGGTGTGGGGTCCGCACTTCCCTGCTACATGCTCCCCCAGCCACCCCCTTCCTCTAGCTGCAGCCCAGGCAAACGCCTGGACGCCAGCACGTGTGACCCTGTGTCCGGGACAGGCACGGTGCCCAGAGACTGTGCGTCGGTACCCACACGGCCCGGACTTGACTCGGCAGCTCCCAGCCTGGCAGGAGCGGGCCCGGATTAACGGGGCCTCTCATTCCGAGGCTGTGTGTCACCACGCTTCTTGCCAACCGTGTCAGCGAGAAACCTGCCTCGGGGAGCTGACCGAGAGGTGAGGCCCGAGGAGCTCGTAACCACGGACTCCTAGAGTCAGTTAATGCGGGTGGCACAGGAGTTGCAGCCAGTGGTCAGGGGAGCACGTGCGGGCCCACAGGCCTTCTCACTGCCGCCCCTGAGACACGGCACGTCTCCCCCTCCCCCTTGTGCTGAGGGCCTCTCCCCACAGCTGTCTCAGCACCTCTGGGTACAGCCGTACCAGGCTGGCCAGAAATGAGTCACAGTGCCCAAGACCACGGCCTGCGTGAGGTGTATTTCAGAGCTTGCAACACTGGCTCCCTGGGCTGGGTATGGAGGGTCGTGAATGAACATGCACACGCATGCACACGCATGTACACACTTGTGTCCCTGCTCCTACTCCGTCCCAAAGTTGCAGAATGACAGAGGGCGAAGAGCAGGCCTCCTGGTTTCCTCTGTACGTAGGGAATGCACGGTGAGGGGGAGACCTGGGAATGGAAGGTGAAGTCCCAGGCAGCTGCTGCCTGGCTCAAGGTCTTCAAATCGCTTTGTGCTTCAGCTATGCTTCTGAAAGAGTAGAGGCCCCGTCCCTCCCTGGGCTGCCATGGTGACGGTGGGTATAGTAACAGATGGCCATTTCCAGCCCTCTTGAGGCCAAAGTGGAGACACGTGTCCCCTCAGTCCCTCCTCAGGGCCCCCTAGGGTGTGCATGGTGGTGACAGTCACCACCACAGAGGAGCGGTCACCGAGGGGCACACTGCATCTGGGCCTCGGGCGACTGTCTGCCACGAGTCCACAGCCTCACTCCGCCCTCTGACAACCCTGAGGAGGAGGAGGCAGGGCCAATGGGCCCATTTCACCTAAGCAGTGGACCTGGGTACCCCTAGGGTGGGGCTACCTCCTCATCAAGCAGACAAACAGGCTCACCCGTGCTTGGAGGCTATTTGCAGAGGCTCTTTTCATTTTTAATGACAACGGGCACCACTTGGCTCAGCACCATGCTGGCCCTTGGGGTCCCTTTAACTGTCCAAGTGGGTGAAAATGCGCAGGCCTAGTCATTTGAAAGCTGCCGTTTTCAAAATGCTGCCATGGTGAGTTTTAAACTAACTGTTCTCCTTTGGGCAATGTTCCTTTTTTTGTTTGGATTTCGAGGCGAGAGACCAGATAAGCGAGGGGTTCCTGATGCCCACTGTGATCCCAGTGACCAACTGCAAATAGCCTGCACTCCCCCTGAGTGACACCCCTCCTCCGCTCCCTAACCCCCAAACCAAGCCCAGCAAACCCAGGAAGGAGAACAGGATTACTTTAGAGCCCGGGCTTCCGGATGAACGTGAATGGGATTCAGGTGTGTCCATGGTTCTGCGGCTTCTCAAGGAGATTCACGAACATTCTTGCCTGTGAGTTTCCACGTTGCGCACCCAGGAGCCAACATGCTTGTCCAAAGCCGACTTGCTGCGGCTCCTGGCCACTGCCCTGTCCTTCTCTCACACCGGAGGCCACTGAGTCCCCGCCGGCTCGGGGCACTGCTGCTGCTGCTTTCCTCCAGCCTTGTCGTCATCCCCAGGCCAGTTTGGATCCGTGTCAGAGGCCATGTGCAGGCCGTCCCACGAAGGACTTGGACAAGTGCGGCGCCTTTCTCTCGGGTCTCTCAGCCAACACAGCCACCCGGTTGCTCCTCCATGATCTCCGCCATGATCACAGGTAGCCAAGGGCTTACCACTGCCTCCTGGTCCAAGCTCTGTGGCAGTCAAGAACCTCCACTCTCAAGCACATGGCTCCCATCTCGTAGTCTCTGCCTTCTTTCCTGGACGTTCTTACTCCCCAGCCTCTCCTACCAGACCTGCCACCCATCAGGGTCTAAGGCAAGCCCTCCTCCTGCTGACTGTCCCAGCACTGGTGACAACTTCTATCTGTATCATATGCTGCTTCGCATATGCCGGCCTACAGGTTTTCTCGGTTAGCTGAGCTGTCACTTTTTAAGCAGTTACTGATTCTCAAACTAGACTGGACGTCTTTTCAAGGCAAAGTCCTTGCTAATGCCTTAAACAGACGATGATGAACAAGGGCTTATTAATTAAAACATCTATTTCTTTAACATTTCTTGAGTACCTACTATTGACTAGGCTCTAAGAATATATACATGGAACCCAGCTCCCAGGAGCATGCTGTGTGGAGGTGGAAACAGGGAAGCAAACAGACAGCTAGAATACAGGTGCGCAGAGCTACGAGGGAGCTCTGCGCAGGGACGCACAGGCCGGAGTAAAAAGGTTGATCTCCACTCCAGATCCTTGAAGTGTGTGCAGGGTCAGCAAGAAATGCTTCTTGGAGGAGGCCGGTGTCTTGGTGGCTTCTTGACATTGGGCAGACAGGTAAAGGGTAAGAGGTAGTCCAGGCAGAGGACTGGGGGACTGAGGTGGCTTCAATGTGCATCTTGGCCAACTCCATATGGGAGAAAGAGCAGGATGAACTGGTAGGTTTCTGTCTCGGGACCCCTGGAAACGCGGTGGTGAAAGCCCCTGACATCGGAACACGATGCCGTGGGTGCGCTCGGAGGGAAGGCCGGCGTCTGATGGTGGAGCCGTCGGGTCTGCGGTACCGTGGACTCCGGACGAGCCTGGAGCATGTAGACCTCGGCTGTACACATGAGTCTGGGCTTCCGAAGAGCAGCCCGAGCTACAGATACAGATTTAATGACCTTGAGCTTCCCCCAGGAGAGAATCCAGAGCAAGGAAACCCAAGGAAAGGCCCTGGGGGTGGGGGGAGACTGGCGTTTTCGGCGCTCCATGGGGGTACTTCAGAGAGGCCAGAAAGGGAGGAGGTAAACTAGTTTTTGGACAAGCCGGTGACCCGGGATTTACCACAGAGATGGTTCCTAATTATACTGTTAATCCCTCATGGGTAGTCACTGTGCCTCCTCATTAAGGAGCAGGATTATTACCTCCATTAAACAAATGAGGAACGGCACGACAAGACAGATGAAGTAACATGCCTAATGTCGAGTGACTGGAAGAGGACCTGCAAACCAGGCTAACTTTCTTTCTACACGTCCACCGCCACCCACACACGTCCACCAGCAAAATGGGTGCCAATGGCTGGTGCCCAGCCATGTCCTTCAAGCAGCACTCATCTGGACCCCACGCGTGGCAGGATTCTGGGGTTCCTACACACCTATTGGGATGTCAGGTGTCTACTTTCCATAATTGGGGGGAGTACTTCATGAGGGGTGTTTGCAAGGGCATCTTGATAGGTTGAGCAACCCAGCCTAACAGAGGCCTTTCCCCTTGCTGTTTATTGCACCAGTACCTAAATTTCTCACATCATCTTTATTTTTGTTTCCTTTTTAAATTCTTGGTCTGGTGAATTTGGGGGGCATGGGCTATGGAGATAGACAGAATGGTAGGGGAACTGCCTCTGAAGATTCCCTTGATCGCCAGCAGAGACACCTATACCGTAGGCTGTGTGAATGACAGAGAACAGGGACATTCTCTTCCTCTTAGTTCATGACAATTCTGAAAGGTTACTAAGTAAGGACTGCTGGGTGATAGGAGCTGTCTGAGGGGCCGTTATGCCAAGTAAGGGATAGGAATCCTGGAGGGGAAAAATCAACTTAATTCCATGAAGTCAGCTAGTAACTGAACAACATAGATTTTGTGTCCCCAGCATCTCGTGTGGGGTGAGGTGAGCCATGTCCCACCACTGCAGCCTTTGCCACCACTGCTGGGCACTTTGGCTTCATGGGACCATTCATTACAGAAGGCTAGTTAGTGTCCAACTGGCATATACCTATGTGATGAGGTATCGTGGGAGGAATGGCATTATAAAGAAGTGCCAGCTCGCCCATCAGTCATTTAGGCAGCGAGAACGGAAAGGCTACAGGCCAACAGCCCTAGTTTACAGCCGTCCATGACCTGCTTAGCATCCCACGAGCAAGCATCAGGTGTTCACAGTCAGATGCAAGCCACAGCCTGGGGAAAGGCATGCACGTGGGTTTTCTCCTAGGCGGTAAATTCAAGTCCTATGTAGGAGAAAAATTGCCCAATTGCCACTGATTTAGACAAGGAAGGAATAAACATGGAGAGGTTTCTTAACTCTAGGTCTTATGCCACCACGTTGGTGGGGGCAACAGGAGCACACAGGTAGATTTTCACACACATTTATGAGCCCCCGGTATGTCACCCTACGCTCACTCCTACGGCTCCCTAACGTACACTGCCGGACTCACGTTCCAGACCTGATCACTCCTTCGAAAGTGTCGTTTCGGAAAATCTGAAATTTTCTAGCTTGTACTAAGATAAGCCAAGCTACACCCATCTGGCTGCTGCCTAATGTCATATAGGGAGAAATCTGCCTGGGACAGAAAATCTGCCTTTACACTTCACAGGCGCGAGGTGAGGCCCGTGTGCCTCCTGGGCAAACAGATGCCAGACACCAAGTCACCGTCCAACGCGAGTGCAAGTTCTCAGCGTTGTCACCCACTCTTCTCCTTCGGCTTCTCAAGCCAGTGCCCACCAGGACGATGCACAAGATGGGACATCCCACCACAGTCCATGACCTTTTGGGGGGACCAAGAATGTCCCAGCACTTCTGAAATCCTCAGCCATTCCAAAGTGCTGACAGAGCCCCCGTGCCAATCAGCTCAGATGTCCTACCACGGCAGTCCTTGGCGCAAGGCCGCTCGGACCTAACTGGGGGAGTCAGGGGGTTGGTGAGGAGACCAGCTGTAGAGATGTGCCCAGCAAATGGTGGGGGAGGGGGCAGGGGGCAGTGTCCTCCAAAGGAAAAGAGAGACGTGCTGTCAGATGAAGACAACTGGTCCTCAGGCTGAAGGGGGTTGGGCGCGGAGGGCACCACATGGCTTCCTGACGCCACAGAGTTAGGGACTCTGGCAGCAGCTCAGCAGACAGACACACAGAGGATGGCAAGGACGGCTTCGAGGGCAAGGACGAGAGCACTGAAGGCCGGCGGGTTGCTTCTGGAACAGACCGTGAAGAAGGTCGACTACCGGGATAATCCCTTATGACGGACAGTTCTCAGAATGGGTTTTCTGGAGAAGAAATGTCAACTTTTCTCTCTCTCTCTCTCTTGCAATCTATTGAGGCTCACCAAACGAGGGAAAGGAGACACTTTGAATTCCCAGAGCTGGCAAGCTGTGTACCAGCCTGGGCACTTTTCATACTGAAATAAGAGAAAGGGGTATGGACTTTTACTATCCACACACTCCAGCTGCTTCTCATGGGGTATGAGGAAGGAATGAAAAGAAGACGTGGATTCTGACTAGGTAAGTACAGAAAAGCGAAAAGTATCGCGCTGTACCTAGATGTTACTTCTCGGGCTACCCTGTCTCAGAAAACACAGACTCACGGAATGTTTATGTCTGTCTGGATAAAGGCCTCCCGTGTGATGCGAACCTCAGAGGACATGGGTGGTTCTATTTCTGCCCACGGAGCGCCTTAGGGGAGGCCTGGCTGTCTGGATCTGAAAGGACAGGACCAAGGCATCCTCCTTTAGGAGCAGTGTCTGTCAGTGTCAGCCCCCTGGCTGGGGACCAGACGGAGCTCTGCGCAGACACAGGCGCTCAGCACGCCTTCCGCGTCAGTCACAGACTCCGGAAGAGGGGCCTGGGCTCTGCATTTCTGTCTTGCTTTGTTTCTTCTTGGGTTTTGGTTTGTTTATTGGAAGAGGAAAGAGCCCTCTGACACTGTTCTAGCGGGGGAGAGAACAAGCACAATCCTTTCAGAGCCTACATACACACTTTGATCCAGCAATTCCACAGCGAGGAATTTCAACTGGAGACATGCCTGCCATACACATACACGAAGAATGGCATCCACGGAGGAAAAGGGGCTAAAGGCAGCTGTTAATTAAATCATGGCCCATTCAAACAATGGGATTCCATGCGGCTGGTGGATCCATGTGTACTAATATGGAAAAATATCCAGAAGATATTAAGTAAGAAAGGCAAGTCACATAACACTATGTGCAGTGTGTGTTCATATATTTCCATATCCCCATACACCCTACACACGAGGGCTGTCTGGGAAGTATCCAGCCATATAATATGAAAAATAGAGGCATTTATGGCTGGATTTTTTTCTGGACAGTCCTCGTATGCTATGGGAGAATTGTAAAATAAAGTTGGAACTATGTATTTTTAAAAATGTTATTTTTAATCATATATTTACAGACACAAAGCAACTGTCTGGAAGAGTATTTGAGAAGCTGTTGACAGTGAAGTCTGGAGATGGAATGTAGGAATACAACAAGCTGTACACCTGTATGATTCTGATTTTATTTTACGGTGATCATGTATTACTTTCGTAATTAAACTAAAGAATCCACTGGTGATTCCCACCTGAGGCCACGATTGAGAGTAGGGTCTAGAGAAAAAACAGCCTTTGTGTATGTAAGTAGCTGGTGTACTCGTATTTGTAAGAAAACCCACCATCTCCATGGGAGGGGAGTATTCACACCATGTTATATCTCTAAGTGCCAGAAGGTGGCAACCCAGAGAAACGCACCCAGCTCTTCACCCCACACTTGTCACAACCAATTTTTCCTTGACCCAAGTCTTTTTGCTACTCTAAGGACTATTTTATTTATGCCCAAAGCATTCTTTGCTGCTGCTTCCATAGAGGGCAGTTTATATACATTTATTCCGCACGCATTTTTTTTCATAGAAATCCATGGGTCATTCAATACCTTCAAATACAACACGGGGGAGATGTTTTCCTCAGAGGAGCTGGCACTGCCTGCTCAGACCTCCCTTGACTCCTCCACACTGTTTCCTGCTGTCTTTGCTCAGGTTTATTCATCTCTTTATCTCACCGTAGAGTCAATTCCACAAGGGCAGATGGCACCTGGCCACGTGGGGCATTTGTCCTTCTGAATCTGTCCGCACCTTTGGCCCAGAAAAGGCCGTGTGAGGCACACGGCAGCCCAGGGCAAGTGACACGAGTTTTCCTGCCTTCCCACTAACGCTGATTTTTCTGAAAGTGGGTGTGTTGCCACAGCAACTGTCAAATCAAATCAATTATGCTGCCTCTAACCTCCCAACAACTTCTTTAAACAGATCCCGTTCCACACACGTGACCCAGCTGCCCTGGGAGTACGGAGCCCCAGGTCCCGCCGTGCGTGCAGCGATTTCCTTTATCTGGGTAGGAGGGACTTAGCCACTTGGAGGATTAACCACCATATACATTCTTTGTAGTCTTTTTTTCCTATTTTTAAAATTCTAGTCCCATGTCCCTTACCACTATGATCCGAATTATTTCCTGTGCATGTTTAATGGAAATTAACTCCTAATATCAGTCAAGAAAAACTCAATGAGTCACTTGAATGTATCCTTCCTATTGATATAATTTTTGCTCATTCTTCAAGACACAATTCACAGATCATCTCTAATCTTCCCTCGTCGCCCCATTCAGAGCTGACCACTCTTGCCTTCCTGCTTCTACCTTGTACACACCCTATAACACTCCATTCACAATTATTTATCTATCTCTCTGCAATTTTTAAGCTTCTCAAGTTCAAGGACTGACATCTTCCTTTTCTCTGTATTCCCAACACCTGGTTCAGTGCCAGGTAAATAGTCGGTTCTCAGTAAATGTCGGGTAAGAAAAGCGACATATGAGCTCCCAAGCAAATGCCTGTTTGCTTATGGCTCTCCATTCATTTTTATTATGTTATGAAATAAGAAGGATCATGACATCACGGCCGTGTATCAGACCTGAAAGATCCAAATAACACACATGCAAACCTTTTTTAAAGGGAGACTACAGAAGGTCTGTTCCTTGAGACTTTCATACCATCCTCTTTTTTTGTTCTTGTTTTTCAGATCCAAGAAGTACACGGAAAGGGAGGCTTCTCCATATGGGGAGAAGCAATGAAGCCCTGAAGAAGGAAGCCGTAACATTCCTTGAGTCCTCACCAGGCAGCCTGACATCTGGTCCGCACTCAGGGAAAAGAGGCCACATCCTCACATGGAGATCTATTTTTGCATTCCGAACTGCTGAGGCTTCTCTCATACAACATGCCTCACACACAGGAAGGGGAAGGGAACTAATATTCACCAGTGCCAGCTGCATGCCCTGGGCTGTTGCACATGCATAGCTCTCAAGAAGATATTTGTCCCATGTTTTGAATCTGCAAGGAGCTCTCACCAAGCTTGCCTCTGGAAGGCACATGGAGATGAACACCGGGTAAGCACCTCCGACTCCCTCCACTCACCCAACTGCCGGCAACACGCAGAGCTGATGCCCAGCCTCTCCACATCATCATGCGTCTTTACTGGGACTTCTCAGGATGTCTGAAGGGGGAAATCCATGTGTGAAAGACCGAGATCCTCCTGACTGTCTATATGTCTCCCGATTGCACTGGGTGGATTTGTAAAGGGCGGGCACCAGGACAAGGAATCCTGTTCTCTCTGACTTACATGGCCAGTGCCATGGGCTTAGCACAGTGGGCCTGAACGTTCCCAAGACCCCTCTAGATTGTCCCTAAATCTTCCCGGACTGCTGTGTTTATCATTTCATGGTATTTCACTTTTGAGATCAGTTTAGACCTGAAACCTATGTAATCCTTGCTAACAGATGTCACCCCAATAAGTCTAACAATAAAAATGAATTAAAAAAAAAAAAGATCAGTTCGGAAGGCACTGGGGATCTGAGAGTCCTATAAAATCACAGAATTCCTCTTTAAATGAAATCCTTCATGATTTAAACGTAAAGCCTGTGTTTTGAAAACCAGCCTCTCTGTCCTTTAAAAGCAGACTCCCTAGGAACTGGTGGAGAGGACCTTAGGGCAGCGGCTCTCAATCTGTGGGTCGCAACCCCTTTGGAGGTCGAACGACCCTTTCACAGGGGTCGCCTAAGACCATCGGAAAACACATATCAGATATTTACATTACGATGCATAACAGTTATGAAGTAGCAACGAAGATAACTTTATGGGGGTCGCCACAACATGAGGAACTGTATTAAAGGGTCGCGGCCTCAGGAAGGTCGAGAACCACTGCCTTAGGCTTTACGACACAGACATGACTTTGGATGGTCTGGTTTTGGTTGCTCCTTTTGTCTTCATCCCCTCAGCAGCTAGGTTCCACGGGTGTATGTGTCACTGTGTGGAACCACTGACTCCGTTTTCCTGAGGTTCCAGTTCTGCCACCTCCACGAGGCCAAGAGCCTTCTAGTGAGAAGCCGCGGAGGGGAGGGCCCCCACCCTTGCGTCCTGGTGCCCCACCGTGGGGCTGCGAGTCCCAGCCCTGCTGCCTCCTAACTGCGCTCCCTTCAGCACATTACCCCGCTCCCTGGCCTCATCTGTAATAGGACAGTAACAGTACCTACCTAGTACTAATAATAGCAGTACCCAGAGGTTGTTTAGTGTTTCAGTGGGCTAGTACTTAGCCTAGCGCCCAGACTGTAGTAAGCCCTAAAGAAGCCCTATTATTGTGCTGTTTCTTTTCCACCCATTCCCTTTGGTGGAAGCTCTATACTCAGAGGAAAACTGGTTTGCACTGCTGACTGCCGAGTTCTCGGGATTTTAGCAGCAGGAGAAAAAGCACATGGTGGAAATCGGCCATCACCCCAGTCTGCTGCCACCCGGATGGTCGCTGTACTGGCACCCACCCCCAGGCCCCGCAGTCCCTGGGGATGAGCCAGTGTCAGTGCACACTACTGAGGCCTTCAGGCTGCTCCAAGCCCTTCTTTTAATGTCAGTTTGTGTGTGTGTGTGTGTGTGTGTGTGTGCGCGCGCGTGTGTTTCTTTGGCACCAAGAAGAGGCGAGCACGCTGGTGCTGCTACTCTAGGGTTAAGGATTACTCCTTCCACATTCCAAGGAAAACACCCAGAAAAGCTGTGCCAACAAGCCGCCTGCCCGTCTTCTGACAAAGTACAACTGAGGGGAATTCACCATCCTAATGAATGAGGCTGGCCTTGTTTCCTAACTAGACTAGAACCAGGCTGATTTATTACTACAATGGATGCAAAATGCTGGGGGGAATGAAGACCTAAACAAACACACCTGGAACTATTTCAGTTCAGACTGATGACTTAACTCCTTTTTTTTTTTTTTACAAGTTGCCCCCAAGATCCCAACTTGATCTGCAATGTTTCAATCACAGATGGATGTGTAGATAAATTTACATGGGAAATACATCAAATTGTCAATTCTGAGTGATAGGAAGAAGGGTGTTTCCCATGTATTATCTTTATTTTTTATACTTTAAATCTTTCTCCAAATAATTTTTCCAGGCCTCAGTCATTGGAATAATTTTCTGTACTCTTCTACCTAGAGACCTTTGCTTTCTCACCCCGGGGTGGGGGGTGTTCGTTCCCCCAAAAGAATCCTTAATTGAGACATGGAAACGGAGTAGCAGCGTGTGTGCAGAGGGCCAAGCATCTCTGGGAGATTCACAGTATGTTACCGGGTGGGCACGGAGCGTGGAGGGGGCGCTCAGAATGGATCCTGCCCACGGGGTATTGGGGCCATCACAAACCCGGGAATCAGCCTGTTCAGCCCTTGACCTCTGCTGTGGGGGCAGTGAGGCGGAGGGCAGCCCCCGCCAGCAGCACACGCCTCAGTGGCGGGGCTGCAGCTGCCCCTGGTGTGGGCCCTGAAGCCCCACTCCTCTCCAGCAGGGCCGCATCTGCTTTGGTAAGCTCCAGCCACTGGCCGGTACGGGCAGAGGTGCCACTCCACAAATCAATCAAAGCCTGCGCTCAGGGCAATCACACCCTAAATGCCACACGGACAGGCATCCTCCTGCCTCTGTTAACCAAAGAAAGAAAACTTGGTGTCTCTTAGCAATCTCCATACCGCTGCATTCTTCCCCTCCCCCCACCCGACATGGACCTTCTCTACTTACTGAGTTAAAATCCCACTTACGAATCTGTTAGGTGACTTTTAACAACCCTTCCAGGTGACCTAGGAAAATGCAGAAGGGATCTACTGACTTCCATTGTCTCTGTCGTTGAGGTTGAAAAATTGGGAGGCAGGGGCGGGAGGGGCATGTGTCAATATGCACCTTTATTTGTAAGTAACTAAATCCTCTTGTCTGAAAACACTCTTCCTCTTTGCCTATTGAATAACAAAGCAGAAAAGAGAAAAATGTTCACATAGAAGAGCAACTCACTGAAGCCTGAGAGGAGTCCTGCACCTGTCACTGTGTCCACAGGAGTAGGTCTGCACTGTGCCACCTCAGGCCACCCTGCCCCAAAGAGCTCATCAGATCATCACCGCCCTCCACAAAGACTTGCTAGGTTCAACGAAATGCTGCCAGTACCACCGAAGACAGAAAAGTGGGCACAAGTACTCTTTTAACACCATTTACACTGAAAGTAATGTCTTGGTTATTTCATTCATTCCACAAATGTTTACTGAGTACCAACTGGGGTGTAAAGTGCGTGTTGGGTGCTGGACATGAAAACCTAGTCCCTGCCTCTGGGAAGCTTCCAAGTCAAGTGCAGAGAGTCAGCGGGCACCTGCCATGAGTACACAGAAGTGCTTTAGGAGTCGGAAGATGGGTTTCCCATACCTTCCCCTGTTTTATGCAAAATGAAAATAATCCCACAGGACTGAGGTACTCACGTGGGCATGAGGGTAGGTCAGACTCAGGTCCCCCCACCTCCTGTTTTCAAAGCCAGATACAATCAATTCTGAGTGATAGATAACTGTCCTGTCAATATAATGCATGGGAAATGCACTGTGTGTGGCTTCAGTTAATTATAAAATGAAATTACATTCCCTGAACTCTTCCCCAAGGGAGGGCAGGGGTACAAGCCTCGAGGTGTTGCCTTGCTGGGTGGCCAATGGCAACTAGCCAGGGCTTACACATTTACCATGGCTAAAACACCAAGCAGATAATCCGCAATGGAGACTGACACCAGACACTGACCACAGGTCGTCCTGATCATCTGCCAGCGCGTCTGTCCATCAAAAAGGAAAAGGTGACTAAAAAGTACTGATCTCGTATAAGGGGGAGGGGGAGAAAGTTTAGAACAAACTTTCGAACTTCAACACTTTCTCAATACTTTCAAGAGACTGCTTTGACATGGCAGGGCAACTTTCACCCCTCCAGTAACCTTACGTAACCTCACCTGGAATGACTAAGGTGATTGCAACAGTATTACCTCCTGAAGTAGCACTCCTTCCAGCCCCACACCGAGTTTCTGTCTCTACCAGCCATGTGAGAACTTGGCATTATTTTTAAAAGCTAATTACCACCAGGTTTTTGAGACAGGTGGAATGGGTTTCTGTCACCTCCCTTCTGCAGAGTAAGCAAAAACTTCACCAGGTGACCAGCAGGAGACGGCATCCTGGTCCCTGAGTTCTGGGCAGCCTCTACAATGGGGGCGGGGGGGGGGGCTTCCCATTGGTAGTCAGCAGCAGCCTGGCATATGCACCTTGCTGGAAATGTCTCTAAATATTGATTAGTTGCTACGTGGCTGGATGGTAGTGAGAGCAAAAGCAACTTTCCAAAGCAGTAAACTCTGGAATCAGTAAGGCTTGGTACTTGGGAAACCCCTATGGAGTTTGCACATTGGTGTGATGGGCAAGGAAGAGTTTATCTTCAATCATTTGTTACAAGAGGGGTCTATTTCATTGAGAAAAGAGAAGTCCGTGTTATTCCAATAAACCTTTGTTTTCTAACCATTCCAGCCCTTTCCTAAGGAGGGTTTAAAACTTCCAAATCAACTTGTTTCCAAACCCCAATCAGGCTTCAGGCAGCCGCCTACAAAAAACAGAGTATGAGAGGATACCAGAAGTAAATCACACTATTACCGGAGCACCAACTCCTTGTCGGGTCCAGGTTCTCGGTGTCTTGAACAATGAATTGAGTGAGACATGGAAAACGTAGTAGTGAAAGGAGGAGCAGTTTACTAGGAGCGGAAGTATGCTCCTGAGGTAGAAGTAGGCCCGAGCTGACAAGTGGCTCAAGGGCCCCGACTGGCAGGGTTTTTCTGGCTTTTATTGTCTTCATTTGAGAGGCGTGCGGCCTTTCGCTAGGCATCTTTGATTGACAGGAGTTTATTATGTACCTCTTTCTTAACTACGCATGCATCTTCCCAGAATTCAGTCTGTTATAATAATATTAATGAGTTTGTGGGCATATGTATAACATTGTAATGATGGTATGATGAGGGTAAAGTGAAATAAGGTCATTGTAACTTTTTACTGCAGACCAGAGGGGATAATTGTATCTGTCCCCTCCCCCCACCCCTACCCCACACCCCGGCTTGAGGTCAATGTCTCCTGCTTGTGCTTAAATGTACTGGCACAAGGGGAGGGGCTTGGGTGGAGAAGGAGAGGTTCATGGGCTGGTTGTAGCACATGTCAGAGATCTCATTCCCACCTGTAGCTGCGTGCCACCTCTTTTCTCCCAATTCCTGTGTTTTACGGAAGGTAAAATAATCAGCTTGGTCCCTGAGAAAAGTGTAATGGGGCTGGGAGAGGAGGTGGAGAAGGGAGGGTACTATGAAATGGTAAAAGAAATAAAAATAGACCAGTAAGGAAAAACTGAATGGAAGAGGTCCATTTGTTTATCTTAACTGTGTTTGCCATTCCAGGAGGCTCGCTGGAGTCCCTTCCTTCAATGGCTGGCCTCAGACCAGCATTTGAAAAGTCTTAGATCTTTGGAAAGAAAGATTTGGACAACACAGTTGTTTTATCTGGGAGGGTAACACGTTTACTCAAGAGTTCCAGGACTTTGGTTTTGATGTTATTACCTTGGCCTGAGCTTCTCTGTCCCAGGCGGTCCTGGCCGTGTTTACTGATTTAGCAAGGGAAACGGGAGAACCTGGGAGGGAGGAGGCTTCTCTCCAGCGGAAGCTGCCACATTGAACTGGATCACCTTATTACCTGGGCACCTTGAAGATGACAAAGATAGGGAAAAGTCAAACGTTTTGTAGAGGTCCTCTCTCTTGACACTCATAAGAGAGAAACAACACTTCTCTAACTTACTCCCCAAATAGACACCGCCGTGGATGTTCTGCCAAGGAGTGATGCGAAAGTGTGTTCCAAAGTGAAATGTAAGCTTGGCCCGGTGCCCAGCTCTCGGCTGTATTTTGCACAGAGAGCTGCAGGCTGGCGTACTGAGGGAGCACATTGCTCTCCACGTGACCGCAAGAGCCAGGCAGCCCGAGCAGATTTCTTTGTGTTAATAAAATGTGATCTCTAGACTATACACACCAGCAGCCCTGGGAAAACGTGAGCCAGAGAGAAGGACCCAAGGAAACCCGTGGCCCTGGTGGAAAAGGGGCCCCATCTGCCTGCAGCCTCAGTTGCATCGGGGCAAGGCATTCCAGGCCTGGCAAACACAAAATGGGAACGGAGGGAGAGATGAAATGACACGTCAAGGGCTTGCAGGGACAAATGCTACTTAAGACATAAAAACAATCCATGGAATCTCATGGAGCATGATCCCATGCAAATGTCCATCCTTTCTCAGCTGGCTGTAGACTGGGGTCCTTCGTGTATGCTTTCTCAAGATTTGCAGTTAATCTGGGACCTGAGGTGCCACCCCGGCAACTCTGAGATCATTCCAAATAAGGCAGGAGTATGACTGACTCCTAATTAAACTGTGTGGACTCTGGACTGGTGTAAAATGTGGCAAATATGCTTATTTCTACTCCCTCACTCCACAGGGACCTGGCAAATGCAGTCAACTCTCTATGAACCTGTGCAGCCATGGGGAGGGACGCAAAAGCCACCCAGTCACCGTGAGGAGGCGGGGGCCATGAGCAGCTTCCCTTGGCAGGCAACTCCCACCTCTCTGCCACTGTGGCCTTGAACTCCTCCGACCTCAGGAGGGATGCTCTGCTCAGTGTCTCGAGCCTGTCATTCTACATCTTTGGTGGTAGTTCGGGTGGGGTGGGTGATTCCACAGGCTGAGGAAAGGGGATTAGCCGCTCCTGCTCACTGGGCCTCCTCTCAACATATCAGATCACTAATCTCCAGGACTTCCGAATTCACTTCGCCATCCAGCCAACTTGATCTTCTGAAGTAAGCATGTTAGGGCTGAGAGGTGGCAGTGGCACATGCCAGAACTCCAGGGAGCTTCTGAACCTCTGAGGACGGTTCTGGGGGCTGCAGGACTCTGTGGGCCAATGGGGTCCTCTAGCTGAAGGGAGTTGCAGGTCCTAGAAGACTGTGCTCCTTGGTTCCTGCCCAGCAGCCCAGCCCCCACGCATCCTGACCATGGGCAGGCAATCAGCCATAATCAGCTAATTATGGAGCAGCTGAGTTGATGAGCACTTCCCAGGCCCAAGTGAGCCTCACCTTGGTTAATCTGCAAACCGGTTGATCGGTCTCAGGATCACCGAAAGTTCATCTTACGCAGAGCTCAAGTGCAGTCGTTGGAAACAGTAGGAAACCACAGTAGCAGAGGAAGTCAGGTCCATTCTCAGTAAACTCTTTTGTAGTTTCTCCACAGACAATGTTTAACCCCGAGCCCACTTCAGCCCCCTGCCCCACACACTCCAGGACCTACCCCTTGTCATGCAGTGACCCTGATGCCAGGGAGCACCTAGTAAGTGCTCAATAAAATGTAACTATTAATGTTATTAGTTCACCGGTGCAGTTCATAGATTCAAAGTCAGGAGACAGAGACCTGTGAGACAGTTGGCTCGCTATGGGAAGCATCTTGGGGGAGCTGTGAAAAGCACTACACACCCCCTCAAGCATTCCTTACAGGAAAAAAGAAAAAATCCTGAAGAGTTCAAACATCACCAGGAAAGCCGATCAACAGCACAAAAACATATAGCACATTCCAAAGGTGAAGAAAAATACACTTCAGAAGAGTGGTTCTATTAGCACGGATAACTGAAGGTCATCCCCAACCCTAAGGAGACTGGCAAATTCTCCAGTGCCTTCTTCAAAAAGGTGGGAACACTTCTGTTTTAAATGTCAAGAATCACAGTGCGTGGAGTGCTGGGGCCCAGCCTCCCGGCCCTTCCCAGGGCTGGGCTTCCAGGGAATCTGCAGCCATGACCGCTGGCCAGAGGCTGCCAGGCTCTGTGGTTTCTGGCGGGAGCTGTGAGGACCCGAGCCTGTGCCCACGAGAATCTGATGGGGACTGCTGGAATGACAGCTTCTGTCCACCTTGCAATTCCTGTCCTGTGACCAGAGAGCAGAATCAATAAACTTCCCTTCTTTCATTCCCCCTGTCAAGCTAACCAGAATAAGCCTCTCTCAGAGAACAAACCAGTACGTGCCAGTAGCTTAGAAAAACACTTTTCCAGGACACCGGAAGCAGCACGGGCCTGAGTCCTTGATCTTCTGCCCAATGGAAGGACACGTCCTAAAGGGTCTCCCCAACTTGCTCTGTCAGGACAGCAAATAACTGGCACAAACGTTGTCCCACTGAAGCCCATGGCAGACATCCTAATTAATCACCAACTCCTTCCACTGAGCCCAGATCACATTCTGGGCACCTGGAGTCCATCAAAGCTGCAGTGAGATGAAGCCTGCTGCCATGGAGGCCCTGCGAACCGGAATCCGGCCACCCAGAGCAGCGGTCAAAAGCACAGCTGGCCACCGCCCTCCTAGAAAAGTTGCCATCAAAAGACTGAGCTATGGACCTTGGGGGTTTTCCTTTTTGTTCTTTTTAAAAAACTATTTTGTCTGGCTGAGACCATGACAAAAAATCCAACCCTTGGAGCGACGCTTCCAGCCAGATAACTTGCTTTCAGGGTAACTCTGGAATGCTGAACATCAGACAGAAGCCAGTATGGTTTCCATTCAGAATGAAGGACATTTTTAAAGAAATAACTAGCTTCAATGCCACTGCATTTGCCCCGTCAAAGGTGTCAAATGTCTTTTGCTCTGCAGATTCATCCGTTAGGAGTGGCAGAAGGCCAAAGTTTTAGTCCCTCTACTTGCTTGGGGGCAGTGTCATTGCTCCAAGAGGCTGGATGTTTCCTGCACCCATGTTAAAAGTCTTCCAGTTCAAAGTGATCTTAGAGCGCGGAGTCACAGAGCTCCAAAAAACAGCACCCACATTTAACAGATAAGAAATCTGATCAGACACAGTCCCCGGACCACCCACTGATTAGCCAGTGAATGTAATCTAACCCTCATGGCACTCCTGTGAAATAGGCTGCCATATTCTGGGGAGGGGCTCAGAATGTAAGTGACTTGCCCAAGGCCTCATGGCTTCTCAGGAGAACTCCGACTCCAAATCCAACTTTGTATAGCGACTACTAGGGTTTGACAGTGATGTGCCAATGCTATTAGGACTGTGTTTCTCTGAATATCTTTATGAAAGCTTGTAGATTCTGCCTTGAAAATGATTTCATGCTGCTCTCCATGGTGTTTGGCCACTGAGATACGCCCAGATGTAGTTTTAAGCTGCCTGTAATCAGAATGGAAGGGCTGATGAAGGAGACAGAAAACATACTTTGGCAATGTAGGCACAGCATCCAGTCCTCTTGGAAGCAGCCAAAATTCCAGGAACCAATATCATTTCTAATATGAGTAGATTTCCAACCTACAACATCTTACATTAAGTACTTAGCACCATTCTAGCTTTAACACATAACAGGTGCCGCTATGATTTCTTACATATTTTGCTGATTTAAACTTAGTAGCATTGTCCTCACTCTTTTATAAAACTCAGAGATATGTGATTGGATGTAAAAATGCTGAGGGAGCTGTAGCTGGAATCAAATGTCCCCCTCAAGAAGGGAAAACTCTTGCCGAATTTGGTGCTGATACACTTGGTTATCCTTAAGACAGAGCTGGTTTACCTGTAAGAGCTTCATTCTGCCTCCCCCGCACGTACAGCACACTACAGGCCCATGCTAAGAACTCCACATCTCTCATCTGGCTAAAAATCAAAGTCATATCAGCCTAATCCTAATTCTTAATCATCTTTTAGTTGTCCTCGTTGTGTCAAAACTATTTTCACACTTTTCTTCCAAATGATTTCCTTTTGTTTTCCTGATTTCCCCACGTGCCCACTCTGCTTCCACGGAAAGGTTCACTTTTCCTGTCTGGAGACGTCCCTGCCACGTTTCCATCTTGTAGGGAGCGCTAAGAAAGTGAGCGATTCACGGTGGGGGAAGGGCAGAGGGCCAGGGAACTGGCTACCACTGGAACCCCACAGCCCTGCCTCTCCTCCCTCAGCCACTAGGGGAGCTGCCAGTTCACCACTCATGACCCGAAAGGAGCCCAGTCACAAATCTGAGAGCACGCTGGAGAGCCCTGACAGCACCGGGGAGACCTACTGAGGTTCCATTCCCCCTGCCCCCGTCCCCCAGGGTCTCTCAGAGCCCCGGCCCATGGAGCACCCGCCTCCCCGTG
>PVJL010010229.1:0-51035 GCA_004026885.1 Lyroderma lyra | reverse complement strand
GGGGGGGGAGACTCAGAGGTGGAGAAAATGGGAATAGGGGAGGATTGATAAATGAAAAATACGTAAGTTTTAAACCCTCTCTCATAAAATATGTGCATTTAGACTCCATGGTGTTGTTTGTTTATGTAAACCTCTGAGACAATACCACCCTGCCTGTTCTCTGTGCCTCGGGCTTTTGGTGTAGTGCCCGGCACGTGGCACTTACTTACTCAGACAGTGGGGAATACACGCAGGCAGCAGCTAGCAGAGCTGGGATTCAGACCCAGGCTCCAGGGCCGTGTGACTAAAGCCCATCACCCCCCAACACATAGCCCCTGCCCATACCAGGAACATAAATGGATAAGCAAGTTGACTTTATCACAGACACACTGTATTTTGCCAGAAGCAGCAGAAACAAAACAACTTTACCCTTAGGAGAGCGTCTGCTCTAAGGTCTGGGGGAGGTTGAACCTTATGAAAGTTGACAGAAAGCTAATGAACGTGGCAAAAGTTCGGTGCGTCAGTAAAGAAGTCGAAGTGTTGTATACTTTTACTATAAAACTGCAGTGTGGACTGTCCTTCCGAAATGGACCAGTATTGTTGGTTAAACCCACACCCGGAAACACAGGCCCTCATACATCGTAGGTGGACTTATAAATTGCTGTAATCTCATTGGAGAAAAATTTCACAGCAATTCATAAGTTTAAATTACACATATCCTTTGAACCAGCAACTTTAATTCTAGAACCATGTTCTACAGGTATACATACCACATATGTACAAAGAAGTATATCCCATTAGAGTTATGGTTGCCTTGTTTATTGTAACAAAACACTGATAACAGCCTAAATGTTCATCCCGTAAGGATTGCTATTATTGTGTATTCACCCATGAAATGAAATAATGTGCAGGCATAAAAGATGAGAATACTCTTTATTTACTTAGATGAAAGTATCCCAAGATACAGATTTTAATTAGAGAAAAAAAAGTCATTCATGTAAAAAACTGTATGTATGCATGTGTGTATATGAGTAAACTATTTCTAGAAGAAATCACAGGAAATAGTAGCACTGGTTACCTCCAATGAAAAGTAGCTGTGGAAGATGAGAAAAACACTTGTCACTATCTATGTATGCATTTATATCTTTTGAATCTATTAATAAGAGTCTGTATTGCCTATTCAAAATTAACAAAAATTTAAACCAACTATCAAGATGCTTAAAAGTTGTATTTTTTTATTAGTGACTTTTAATTTTTATATAATTTCAATTTTACAGAAAAATAACAAGAAACTACAAGAAGCTTCCTTGGAGTGTACCTTGCATTTAGTTATGTCTCTCTGATTTCTTATAATTTAGAATATTATTCATCCTGTTTCTGTTTTCTTGACTGTGATATTTTCCAGTTATTTTGTAGGATGTCTTTCAATTTAGGTTTGTCTCTTGTTTCCTCCTGATTAGATGTAGATTATATGTTTCTGGCAGACATCACAAAAGTGATAGTTGTGTCCTCACTGCACACTTTCAGGAGGCCCTGTATTTGTCAGGGTTCTCAGCCCTGGGCTACAAGAAATGAGGCTTTACTTCAGGGCTCACACAGAAGCATTCAGTCATTTTGTGGCACCTGAAGCTGGGAATTGGAACCCCTAAGCTCATCCTTTACACACAGCCACCCAGCTCCTTGCTTCTTCTAGGAGGTCGATTAGTAGTATCCAGTGCAGATACTTTTTTTCTCTGTTGCCAAATCACACCATGGACTATCAATGCTCTCTTTACTATCAGAAATATAGTCATCAGTTGTTTTTCAATTAAGTTTTCAGAATTCCTGTAGAAAAGACTGTTATTGTCCTCCAAAGACATATTCACATTTTCTCCATTGCTACTCATTAATGCAAAACCTTTAGAACTTCCTTGTTTCATTCAGAAGCTAGTGAAAATATCTGGCTCATTCAATAAATATTTTTGAATTTCTTTAAAAAATTATGTTTTAAAAATCAATTACTGTTAAGCTGTATTTAACTATTTGGGAGGTCCTATAGAAAATATCTGGGGGAGGGGTGGGAGAGGAGCGGGGGAAGCTAAATATAAGGTGATGGAAAGAGAAGTCACATTAGGTGGTGAACTTATTATACATCAAGTTGACAATGCACTGTAGAATTGTATGCCTGAGACCTATGTAATCCTTGCTAACAGATGTCACCCCAATAAGTCTAACAGTAAAAATGAATTTAAAAGAAAATATCTGAACAGGACAAACATCATAATACTGCAGTTAGAAATGGGCTGTCAAGAATAGCTTCCTAGAGAAGCTGATGCTTAGGCTCTTGAAGGAGTGAGAACCTGACAAGCAGAGGAAGAAGAGACTGGGTAGGAAATGGTATTCTAGGCAGAATGAACCCCGTGAGCAAAATATGAAGTGGGGGTGCTCTTGGGAATTGTAAATAGCTCATTAATGTGAAGGCAGGAGTGACACAGAGAGTGGAGATGGTGAGGTGTTGATGGGTAGAAGTATTGTGGGTGGTTAGGAGAGTCACGTGGAGAGAAAGGTGGGGGCCAGAATGCAAAAGACTTGTGTACTCTACTGTGGAGTTTGTAATTACCCTTTAGGGTTCTTATTGAAAGGGGTTTATTGTGGTAATCTTCACCACCACAGTGTGTTATCTTACTATATTGTTATTATTTGTTTACAATAATTCCCCATTCTTTATTCACCTTTTAATTCCCAGAGTCAGGCCCAGTGTCTGGCACAGTAGATATTGAACAAACATTTAAAGAATGCATCATAAAAATTTGTCATAAAAGGTTTGCACACAAAGGTCATACAGTTGCCTTCCTTGTTTTTTTTTTGTTGGGTTTTTTTTTTTTTTTGTAAGAGATGGTATCATCCTATTGGTCATCTAGGATAATTACAGCAATTCCTCCTGGAGGCAAACGGAGCAGGTAACTAACTATATTACCTCAGTGCTTGCCTCATACCCTAAGGCTTTCCAAAGCAAATTGAAATCTTCCATGGTGTTAAAATGTATACTGGCACCATCTAGCGGTGGTTTTAAGCCCTACCCAAATTAAAAGTTTCATCTTTGATAACCAAACTTAAGAGTTTCCAATGAGATAAGCTTCTAAGGTTTCATAAATTGCTGAAGCATTGTATTTAATATCTTACTTCGTTGAGCCTTGCCACTATCTCCAAGTTAATAGTTATACATTTTATAATTTTTACATGCATTTTAATTGTGTCTTACAGACATGTTGCATAGAAGTTTTGGTAAACAAAATATTCTATTTGGAATTCCAGAGAAAGTACATTGTTAGACAGACCAGGAATCTTAGAATAATAATCTAATCTCACATGTTATTTCCTGTGCCTTTTAGTCGCAGAGTTCCAGATCCATGAGGTCATTTTTTTTCTCACATCCTTCGTTTTTTGTTTGTCTGGTTTTGTTTGTTTGTTTTTGCGGGGGTTTGGACAGTGTTTTTAAAACTAACAAATCATGTTCCTTTAATTCATCCTTGAAGACAGCTGTGAGCATGTCATGCAGATTTGCAGTTTAAGTCAGAAAAGCTTGAGTAGTGAATTTTAGCTTTTTATTACTTTTATGGGTCTTTAAATATGAGTTATGTAGACATTTTGCTTGTGAATAGTTAGTTGCCAGTTGATTGACAACTGAGGCAGAGAATCGGATTATGATCACTGAATTAATTCTTCATGTGTAGGGATTCTGTGATTTAAGTAGCAATGTTAATAAAATAAAAGCATTTATTAAAAATCTTCTCATAGAACATAATTGGAAGCATAAAATTAATTGCCTTTTTATAAGCACTTACACAATGCTAGGGGGAGAGACGGGTATAATTATCACTGTCTTACAGATAAAGAAGCTGAATGAAACACATGAAGGTTAAATAGCTTTCACAAGGTCTCACTGCTATTAAATTTGCAGTGTGAGCATTCCAAACCAGATGTAAATGCCTCCAGAGTCAGTGCTTTTAGCTACCATATAAACCAAGCTTGTCCAACACACGGCCCATGAGCCTCATGCGGCACAGGAAAGCTTTGAATGCAGCCCAACACAAATTTGCAAACTTACTTAAAACATTATGAAAATTATGCATGGATCATTTTTTTAGCTCATTAGGAACATTTTTTAAAGCGCATTAGCTATCGTTAGTGTTTGTGTATTTTATGTGTGACCCAAGACAACTCTTCTTCCATTGTGGCCCAGGGAAGCCAAAAGGTTGGACACCCCTGAATAAATTTCAGTGGAGGGATGCATAGCAAAACCATGGCAGAAAAATGCACAGAAAACCTTAAAATGGTTAATAACTCTTATTTAAATATATACTAACTACTTGATAAAAATGAAGGTTTTAATTTATTGTTGACATTATCAACATCTGTTTGTTTCCACTCCTAATTATAGACCACAGCCTTCATTCCAGTGTGAAGGAAGTTTAAGATTTGATTTTGCCTTATGGTCTGGAATGCTGTTATTTCCTTGCCTCACTGGTCCTGTGACAAGAGTGCTTAGAGATTTGGCTGCTGTTCATTGACCAACATCTTACTTATCTCAACATTTCCACTCCCATTTTCAGCTCTTGGAAGTAACCTACATGTCTGTCTTTGTTTCTTGGCAGATAGAATATGTTGGTAGCAACCACTTGTCCATTTGGGTGTTAACCTAGCTCTAGTTCATATATGTTTATATGTGTGAATTAATGTGTAAATAGTGACTATACGAGGTTGAACAGTTAAGTTTGTGAACTCATCCTACGAAGAGTGCTACATACCTCATTGCTGAATATCACTACCGTCACCTTCAAAGTACTCCCCTTGGGAAACTATGTACCATGCCAGTGCCTTGTCCACACTTCAAAGCAATTTTGGAACTATTTTTTTCTGAAATAGCCATCAGAGCTGTCATCATGCCCAAAATCTGACAATTAAGTTTGCAAACTTGCCACTATGTACTTATGTTGGCAGCACTAAACAAAGATTAAAATTCTTTCTTCTTTCTTGGCTTTTAACCCTAAAAGTAAACTCAAAACCAATGAAATGTCAGTTCAGAAATTGTTCCTGGGATATTTGCATTTTCTTGGAGATAAGAGACTCATAGGAAAAATATTACATTTCTATATAACCACAGCTGCTTCTGCCTTTTCTTTTGCTTCTGTACAGATTTGAAAAGGGGCGCATCTACACATTCATTGGAGAAGTGGTCGTGTCTGTGAATCCTTACAGGTTGTTGAACATCTATGGTAGAGAGACCATTGAGCAGTACAAAGGACGTGAACTGTACGAGAGACCTCCTCATCTTTTTGCTATTGCTGATGCTGCCTACAAGGCTATGAAGAGGCGATCAAAAGACACATGTATTGTGATATCAGGTATTTAGAGGGAGTCCCTTGTACTTCCAGGGATTCAAAGGTTTGATTTGATCTTTTTTGAAGTTAGAAACGTAAGCAGTTTTTAGAATGAAAAAAAAATGTAATGAACATTACTAAATTATATAGTTTCTGACTGCCCTCTAGTCTTGGTTCATTTACAAATATATATTACACTTGAATTGCCTTGCCGTCAGTTTTGTAGCCTGAGCTGACATGGAAAATTGTTCCTCCCATCTCAAGCACATAGAAGTACTGGATAAAATGTAACAAAAATTATTTTAAATGCTAATGGAATGAAACCAAGAAAATGAAATCCCAATCCCAAAATTAAAGAATTACCTCTAACTCAGATTGGTGAATGGGAGCTAATGTTGAGGTCATATACTGGCATGGGGGATGAAAATGGGCTTTCAGAGTGAGGTGTCCAACAAGGACAGGGACAGACAGACTCTGTGTGCCAGGGGAGTGGAGCTGAACTCTATGTAAAGCTGGGCTCTTCGGGGAATCTTGTGTAATGAAATGGGGACAGGAAGAATATCTGCCCACTGACCCAGGATGGCAGAAATTTCTTTTGGTGCTAATATCTCACATTTGCATTAGAAGCTTTATACTTTTAAAAATGCTTTTATGATCTTTATTCCATTGTGGTTATCAAACAACTCTGAGTGGCATATGAGGCAGTTGTGTTTCTGCTTTACAGATGGGAATATTAAGGGTCTAAAGAGTTAAGTGTTAGAGTTAGAGAATTATATCCTAGGACTACATTTCATGAAAACAAATTGCAAAATATTGCCTGATTGTAAAAGGGAAATAAAAAGCAAATAATTATATAAGTGCGTAAAGTAAAAGCAAAAAGTCCCTTCTACTTGAATACCTGTTCCTCCCAAAATTCCAGCAGTAACAGTTAGAAACAACAGTATTTATTCTTTCATATATTTTCTTTGCATGTGCAAATACATATAGTCACACATGCATTTATAACTATAAATGTATAATTATGTTGTAGAATTAATAACTGCTATTATATAATTTATTTTTTCTGTTTAACGACATGTAATGGACATCTTTTCATTAGAGTACCAATAGAAGTAGCACATTCTCTAACAATTGTGTAATTGCTCATTGATAGTTGAATCATAATCTATTTACCCTATCTTCTACTGATTGCATATTATTTTTCAGATTTCAGCTATGGTATATAGTCTACAGAAATACTCTTAAAACTTTTGACAATTATTATTTTATTATGTTACTATTTTTATTATTTCCATAGTATGAATTTCTACAAGTGGAGTTTTTGAGTCAGAAGACGTAAATATTTAAAAATTTGGGTAGATAATTCTATAATAAATTGATCTCTTCTTCTCCCCTTGTCATTTTCTGTGACACCATGTGTCGAGCTTGCTACTTTTGTTTTTTCACCAGATTTGCTCTTTCATTTTCTGAAAGAATGATTTTTGTCCTTGTTAGAATTAAAAGAAATTCTGCTATAAAAAATGTTATATTAATATATATTTAGCTGTGGCCACTGTTCTTTTCTGATAGACTTAAGAGTCACTGTTAGGTACCAAGACTTCAATTCCTTCAGAAGGAATTCATTTATTATAACTTATCTCTTAATATTGCTTGCTAAGTAAATCTTGATTTATAATCTGTTATTTTACTTGTATAGTAGCTTTATTGTTTTCAACATGTTCAGATCTCTTAGAATGAATACCATACCAAAACAGGATGCAGTAACTCAAAAAAAGCAAACAATGTAACATAAGGGATTTTAAATAAATAACTGAGATCATAATTTTAAATTGTTCTATTAAAAATTCGCTTACTCTTGGTTTAAGTATAATGTTAAACCTTGCACAATTTTTCCCCCAGGGGAAAGTGGAGCTGGCAAAACTGAGGCCAGTAAGTACATAATGCAGTACATTGCGGCCATCACCAACCCCAGTCAGAGAGCAGAGGTTGAAAGGTAAGGGCGAGCCAATGATGGGGGAAGTTTGGAATAGAGCCTTATTTTTTGTATAGAATTAACTTGGTCTAAACTCTGATCTGTAGCAACCACTTAATGATGATTAAACTACTTTGATTCTCTTACTGCATACTGTCCCTACCTTTATTTATATCACTCAATTTGTATATTTATTTTTTATAGGAAGAAAGCTTACTACTATAGTAAATTTTACCTAAATATAAAACAAAATAAAATTATTCTGAAATAGAGGAAAGTGTCCCCGTTCTATTTTATAACTGCTGCTTTGAATGTTATATGTGGTCAGCAAAGATGTTACTTAAAATTTGCCTTGGTAGGTATTATGGTTTAAACTCTCACAGGCTCTTTGCTCTTTCTGTAGTGCCAGCATCTTTTTAAAACTGTTCTGAGCAGCCCTGGGCTCCCTAAAGTGAAAGGGGGCTCTGGGAAGCAGATCATTATCACAACTACAAGTTCTAAGTATGATTCATTTTCTAAAAGGCTTTCAGCCACACCAGACTGCTGCTCACAGTAAGATGAATAATGAAGCTCATGCACTCTATCTGGGGCCCAGCATTTAACACAGTGTCTGGCACATGCAATTTGTTTAATAAATGTGCAGGAATGAATGAGTACATTTTTAAAAGGAAAGAAATGTGGCTATAAAGCAACATGACTTGACTTTCTTATGTGGTGTGGACTTTTTGGAGGAAAAAACAAACAAAAAAATGGTTTTCCAGAGTTGCTACTTTGAAGCTCATCATTGTTCATTAAAGAGTGACACTCCAAGTACACATTTCACTTCAGTCTTATGAATAGAAAGAAAGGATGCTGGGCTGATAAGAGAGAAGAGAATTTAGACTGCACTACCCTACGTGAACCTTCTTCTTTTGATCGTAATTAGGCTAGATGATCAGGTCAAAAGCGATATTTTCCTTAATTGTGACAATCCCCACTTCTGATTTTGACTTTGCAATCTAATAAGACAAGGACAAGCCTATGAGTAAGTTTTGTTAATTTCCTTAGGAGTTCAGGAGAGTAACTGAGAACTAAATTAATTTTATTTCTAAACCCAGTTAGTGTAGTGGAGTAAGGCATGTGAGTATTAGCTCATCTTTCACAAGCGTATCTTAACTATAGTTTTATAGACAGTTTTCTTTATTTATTATAAGGTAGCAGTTTCCCCCCACATTTTAAAAGTATGCTTTTGTGGGGGAAAGACTTCCGCTCTGTTGAATCATTGTTTGCCTTCCCTCAAGATTCCAAATAACTTCATTTGGGGAGAGAAGAGGAGCCTTACACGACTTGCTGGCAGTTGACAGTGCTTTTGGGTCCTTTATTTGGCAGGGAGAGTTGGTCAAATGATACTATTTTTGGAAGATCAGTAACTGCTTTTTAGAGTAAATCAAAGGGTAACAGGAGAATGGAAATGTAAATTTTCAGGCATAGCCCCAGAACCTTAACTGATAGAGTAATGGAATGTTCCATTGGCCAAGTGGCCCGCCCATTGGGAGTTACAAGAAATTGCAGAAGGCACTGAGCATGGAACATGGACAATGTTGTCCTTGAACCTAGGAGACCCAGAAACCCTTTCAAAATGCCTGTGAGGTAAAAGAAAATTGTCATAATAAAATTAAGAGTGAAAGGACAGAAAGCAGAGGCCCATGAAAACATAGGTATCTTTTATTAAAGATGACCATTTCTGATGTATTTATAAATTATAATAAAGTTGACTATATACATTAAAAAGCATATACTTTTGTATACTTTGGGTTGTAGGGTCACCTACAATAGTAATAGTAAGAACAGTGGATCTACTACATCAGGTTATTTCAGTGGCCAGAGTTATGTCTGCAGCTATGCCCTTGAGAGAAGAATTTTGTCAATGAAATGAAAACAAGGACATAAAGAGTAGGATGAAGTTAAAATGTATCCATTGGGAGAGACTCTATAAAAAGTTAGCAATCACTGAATAAAGAGTGAATTAAATAGCTGGTACAAAGGATAGATTCCATATAACTTCAAACAAAATGATAACCAATTTCTAAGCTAATAAAAACCACATTTATGATGTATAACTAAATGCAATCAAATTCACAATTCTGGGCTCTACAAGCAAGTACTTTTAAAAACTATGTCATTTTCTGTATCACTCATTTTTTCTTTTCAGAAATACTTTTTAAGATTTTACTTTATATAAATGAAATATGTTCATTTAAAAGAAAAACTAAAAATTACAGCATTATGTTGAAGGTGAAAGTTCCCTGAAATTTCACCCTACCTATCCCATCAACCTAGGTGTAACCATAGTGAAGTGTGGTCTTCCCTCCCGAGTTTTAAGCATTTACTAACATACATGCATGAGCACATACACTGTGCATGCACACCCACACACACACAAAATCTGATCATTAATTTCGCGAACTCATCCTAGAAAAAGTGCTACGTACCTCATTGCTGAATATCACTACGGTCACCTTCAAAGTACTCCCTTTGGGAAGCTATGCACCGATGCCAGCATCTAGTCCACCCTTCAGAGCAATTTTGGAACTCTTTTTCTGGAATTGTTACCAGAGAATGGTCCCTCCTCAGTGCAATGTCCAGGTTCTTGGAGTCCCAAAGAAAGAATTGAGCAAGACACAGAAATACAAGAGTAAAAGATCAGTTTATTAGAAGCAGAAGTACACTTCAGAGAAGCAGGAGTGGGCCTAAACAAGAGAGCGCCTCAAGAGCCCAGACTAGTGAAGCCTTGGTAGTTTACGTTCCCTTTTTCTAGAAAGGGTTACACCTTTCTGGGGATGGGCCCTTTGGATTGGCATCTTTGATTGACAGGAGAAATTATGTCACTTCTGTTAGACTGTGCGTGTTCCTGCCCAGAATTCAGTCGGTTATAATAATATTAAGGAACTTCTGGGCATATGTATGATATTATAATGATGGTATAATGAGGCTTAGGTGAAATGAAGGTCACTGTAACCCTTACTGCACAGGTACTAGTTGCTGGCTTAAATCGGTGGGCTCTTTGTACCCTATAATTTCCTCGTGTTAGTTCATTTTTCCTGTAATTTCCCCTGTGGTTGCCTAACTTGAGGTGGGGATTACTAGGAAAAGGGGTGGTGGTATTAGGGTGTGACTATTCCAGCAAAGTGGGTCCCATGGGAGGAGTCCCAAGACCCCCCCATTTTGTCTGCCTCTCACTTCCTCTTGAGTGGTATGATCCGATAAGTCTCTGTGGGAAGCTGAGGAACTGGAGGTCACTTCTTCTCTTTCTGCTTCCTGTTGAATGTGGCCACTGTCCCCATCTAGTGGGGATCCATGGAGCTCTCACCCTATCTGATCTAAAAGGGGAAGGGGTCTTGGGATCCGCCTGGGAGACCTGGTGATTTCTTCAGTTGGGATGGATTGATAGCCTTGCTGGGGTGTCATTTGTATCTCAGTGGCCCCTAGATGAGGAAAAATAGATTCAGTTACTATATTTAAAAACATTTTCCCTAGAAACAGGCCTCAAAGCCACTGACGCAGGGTGGCTACATGGTGGAAGGTCTGTTAAGCTCTGTTGAACCTGCAGCCTCCTCCTGTGGCTTAACTGGTCATTTGGGTGACATCACCTGCCCAGGGCAAGGTCTGGAACGGCCTGAAACACTGCTGGGCCAGGACAATTATAATCAACAAGCTGGGTGCATAAATCAAGTTACAGGAAAATGTTTAAAGCAGGAGGTAGAAAGAAGACATTCTGTAGTTCAGACTATGAGTAAGCGATTGTTTAAGGCTAGAGACCAGGGAAGGTTGAGTGAGAGGTTGATTAAGGCTAGGCACTAAGAAAAAAGTAAAATTGGAGAGCTAAGGAACTGGGGAGGAGGGGACCAGACGTTCCTATAGTGAAAGGCTCTTTTGTTTGGCCAGTATCAGAATGTCCATCAGAGCTGTTGTCGTATGACCTTTGGTGTTCTGAATGTCTTCCTTTCAACATTTCCTTTATCTTCGGGTAAAGAAAAAAGTCACTGGGAGTGAGATCTAAGATCAGATGAGTAGGGAGGGTGTTCCAAAACAGTTATTTGTGTACTGTCTATAAACTCCTTCACAGACAGTGCCGTGTGAGCTCGTGCATTGTCATGATGCAAGAGCCATGAGTTAGTGAAAAGTTCAGGTCATTTTCATCTAACTTTCTCACACAGACTTTTCAGCACTTACAAATAGTAAACTTAGTTGACTTGTTTGTCCAGTTGGTACAAATTCATAATGAACAATCCCTCTGATATCAACAATGGTTAGCAACATCATTTTGACTCTCATTTTGAACTGACGGAAATTTTTTGGTTGTGGAGAATTGGCTGACTTCTGTTGTGCACTTTGACACTTTGTTTCAGGGTCATGTTGGTACACCCCTGATTCATCACCAGTGATAACATAGACCAAACACTGTCTTGCCTCTCTACAAGGTCTTGGCAAACTTTGACTTTCCTTTGCTTTTGTTCCATCTGTGAGCTCCTTCGGGACCATTTTAGCACACACCTTTCTCATGCCAAGATTTTCGATGAAGATTATCCTTTTTCTTTATCATGTTTACTTGGTCTACTATATTTCTCACAGTCAGACAACGATTTTGACGCACATTTGACAATTTTTGCCATATTTTTGTCAGTTTGTTCATTACTGGCCTCCCTGACCTCTCTTCATCAGTGATGCTTTCTCTCCCCTCAGAAAAATGTTTAATCCATTTATACATTGCCGTTTTCTTCATGAGATCATTCCCATAAACTTGAACTAACACATTCCTGATTTCACCTCCACTCTTGCTAAATTTAACAAAAAATTTAATGTTTGTTCGTTGCTTTAATTCAAGCTCCGATATTCTTGTGATGGCAAACAAAAACATAACAACAATAATGAATACCACTTAGCAAGACACTGCCACATGTCAACATGGACACACCTGTGAGACACAGATGTACCTTACCAAGTTGTAGGTACAGTGCTGCCAACATAAGTGCATGGTGGCAAATCGACAAACTTAATTGTCAGAACTCGTATGCCTTGTTTTGCAACTTAATTTCTCAGTTGTTAATATATTCTGGACTTCTTTCTATGTCAGTACATATTATCCTAGAAAAGATATATTTATTTTTATCCATCCATATTGATGGACATTTAGATTGTCTGGGGTTTTTTATGATATTGCAAACAATATTACAGTCAGCATCTTTGTATAAATATTTGTATATATTTTAATGACATCTAGTTGTTTTAAAGGTGCGGCCTTTAGAACTTTTTATGATGACTTTCATTTATCTGTGTTCAAGAGTGAAGAATATGTTGCTGAAGTCTAACTGTGTCTTGGAAGCTTTTGGAAATGCCAAAACCAACCGTAATGACAACTCTAGTAGGTTTGGAAAATACATGGATATTAACTTTGATTTCAAAGGGGACCCTATTGGTGGACATATCAATAACTACTTACTGGAGAAGGTAAAATATGCTTGATTTCTGAGGGTAATGTTTTCAAGTACTGAATGTTTTTTATAAACCTAATTATGTTTATAGAATTTCTTTAATTGCTTCAAAGTAGCTTTAAATCCTGTTCTCCCTCCCTTTCTGTTCCTCAGTCAGCTTTCTGTGACAAGATATTCTCCTTTTGTGTTCTTTTATTAACAATTACAATATCAAGTTGAAAAAAATCTATGGACTTTTTAGATAAAGATTTAGGTATATGTATGTGGGAAGGGGTGGGAATGACTTATTAATATGTGCCAACTTTTGGGTAAGGTTTAACCAAAAACCAATCTAGGACTAGTCATTTCTACCCATGTTACACATCATCACCTCCCTTTTTTTTTTTTAATGCATTATAGAAGAGCTATCAGGTCCATTCCCTGAAATAACACTTTTCAAACAATCATGCCCGTACAACTCTTTTTTAAATTGAGGTATAATTGACACGTAACATTGTGTAAGGTATACAACATATTGATATGATTTCAAATCATATTTTCTTAAGTTTATATTTGTTTATAGCATCCTTTGTGACAGTAAATGCAGCATAATTGTTTTATTATTGTTAAATTGAAGGAAATAATGTTTTTAATCAGCTAGTTAAAATAAAATGTTTTTATTGGTCATTTTAAAAAATGACAAGAAATGTCAGATGTTATATGTGTTTTTTCCAGAATGTTTCATGACTTCACACTATGTGCGTACAGGTCGGACAATTAATTTCACAAACTCATCCTGGAAAAAGTGCTACATACCTCACTGCTGAGTATCACTACGGTCACCTTCATAGTACTCCCCTTGGGGAGCCGTGCACTGATGCCAGCGCCTAGTCCTCCCTTCAAAGCAAATTTGGAACTCCTTTTTTCTGGAATGGCCATCAGAGCTGTCATTGTACCAAAAATCCGACAATTAAACTTGCGAACTTGCCATCATGCGCTTAAGATGGCAGCAGCGTATGAACAACTCGGTAAGGTGTCATCACCTTGGCAAGATGGAGGAGCTGTGCTCGTACTTACATGGCCTTGCCAAGGTGCGACACCTGACCGAGTTGTTTATACAGTGTTACCAATGTAAGCGCACGGTGGCAAGTTCATGAACTTAATTGTCAGATTTTGGGCGTGACGATAGCTCTCATGGCCATTTCAGAAAGAGTTCCAAAATTGCTTTCAACGGTGGACTGGGCGCTGGCATTGATGCATAGCTTCCCAAGGGGAGTACTTTGTTTTTTGGGGGGTTTTTGTTTTGTTGTTTTTTCCAAGGTGAGTACTTTGAAGATGACTGTAGTGATATTCAGCAATGAGTATACTTTTTCTAGGATGAGTTTGCAAACTTAATTGTCTGACCTCATATTCAATCAAAAGGATCCCTGTGACTGAACATACATTTTCTTAATAGCAGTCTTTTGGACAGCATCTAAGGTAGGGGTCTCTATAGACTGATCTTTGTGAACTGATTTTAGTACAGGATATAAGTCATTGCTCTGTGAAATGCCAGCAGACCCTGGGGAAAGAAATGTTGAGACCGTTCCTCCCCAATGGCCCTTTCTATTCTCCCCACTTCCGCGTTTTTTCCCCCTTAAGAAATTCCATCCTTAGGGTCAAGGTAAAAATAAATCAAAACAGTTTTATTTTGGGAAAGTTTAGAGAACTCTGTTTTAAGCAGTAAAAAGAATTATCAAGCAATTACACAGAAAACCACAGAGAGACCTAGTTTTCCATGAGTATTATGCTGAGGTCTTTGGAACATTTACATGCCCTACTGACACAGGATTCCCTGACAGAGTGGCTTCTGTTTTGTTTTAGGGGCACATTCTCAGATTAACAATTATAGTGTGTTTTGTTCTTTTTTAGTCTCGAGTGATTGTGCAACAGCCAGGAGAAAGAAGCTTTCATTCTTTCTATCAGGTTAGTAATTTGCTGTTATGCAGATAATTGATCATTTGCTCAGTTGTGCAAGAAATGAATGTTTTTATACTGGGGCTCTCCCCTGTCCCATGCCTCCCTTGCTTCCATGGGCCCACGACACATTACACATGTGTACACACATGCTCACACCCTACCCCACATGCTTCAGAGATTTAACGAGCATGACTATTAGAAAAAGCTGGCAGGTGGTTAACCAACCAGATAATTGCCTTGGTTGGGCATCACCTACATTTCTTCACAGTGTAGATAGCAGTTTAATGACTTATAAAAGCTCTTGAAGTGGGAAATCCTGAATATGTTAAATTGATTTTGTTTATTTTGAAGTGAATCTGTTGTTCCCTTATTTGGGACCTCCAGAGATGGGTACATAAACTCAGTGTTTTTTGCTCATGGAGATTATAAAGCAATATGATTACTTAAAACAGCAACAACAGATCTATGAATTCAAGGGAATTGTCTTTATTACATCTTTAAAACTGATTTGCTTAGAATAAAAAAAATTGGAGTAGCTCTTTTGGGAATGCTTTTAGAGACTAAGACAAAATTTTTCAAAATAGCCTTCCTGTTGGCAAGTCTTTTCACTCAGAGAACAGTTTTGATACATTATTATAATTTTTTAAAGCCCAGTTTAATATAAACCAATGCTACTGAAGTGGATGACCAAATTAAGCAATACTGTCTTAAATTTTTATAAAATAAAACTATAAATCAATAAAATTGATTTCCACATGTGAACTATCTCTGAAAGTGATTGAATGGTGACAATACAAGTAGAACATAATCTAGGCAAGTTCAGTTTCTTCCAGGAACTGCTTTAATAGATAGAGCCATTTGTATATGTAAGTTATGGTGTATTTTGTTTAGAAGATCAGTTTTAAAAATCTGATAATTTACATGTTTTATGTATAACAAAGCATACAGTTGAATATAGAGAATTTAAACATAATGCCTTCCTATATAAAAAGGGCTACCTGTATTATAATTATCTTTTTGTTGACAATTTGCCACATTTCAATAAACTATTTTTCAACCATATATAGAAGATTCCTCTTTATTTGAAGAACCCTTAAGTTTTTCCCATGAATAAAAGTGTTAAAATTTGTCTTTGTCCATCACTACAGTCACAGTTACTCGTTGCCTTCCTTTCCTGAGCTATAGAAATTGATGAGGAAAAGCTTCTTTTTTCCAGTGTGACTCAGCCTATGACTATCTGCTGATACTTCTTACTTCCATGGCAGTACTGACTTTTTCTGAATTCTGAAGGACAACTCTGTCCTAGCTCATCTGAATAATAAGGCTGTTAAGCAAGTGACCAGCACAGAGCATAGGCTCCTGTTTTACAAATGACCATAGTGAAAACAAGAACCTTTTATGTCAGCTGTGTTGTGAAAGCTCTAGGACTATAAGCTGTTTACTTCTTGATTGTAAAGCATTCCCCATGACTGATAACTATTGAAGCCATTTACCTTTAAGGTTAAAAAATAAAATTCTTCAAAACCAGAAACAGGAAGACCTAAGTGAATTAAGCCCAGAAAATGAATAAAAGCTAGATTGCCATTGTTAGACTATCTGGTATATTTGGTTCAGTATGTATTTTGCCAATTTATTTTAAATTATTTTTCAGCTACTTCAAGGAGGTTCAGAACAGATCCTACGCTCTCTGCATCTCCAGAAGTCCCTTTCATCCTACAACTACATACATGTAGGAGCTCAATTAAAGGTGAGTTTTCTCTTTAAGATTTCTCAGATATAAAATCATACAAAGAATCAAAGAGAATAATAAATAATTATCTGGTCCAGCCTGCTGCCTTTAGGCACATGAGTGACCCTTATCCTATTATTAAATTTCCAGAGACAGAGATTCAATACACTTGACTCAACAACTTTGCTTAATAACCCATTAGTATATTTTATCACTACCTGACAGGAATGAAGTTTCTCTTTTGTGATCTTGTGTTTTCTTTTAATTCTTAATCCTATTCCTTTTATTTTGATGCTGTTATAAAAGTATTGATATGAGTAAGAAATCCACCTCAAAACAAAATACCATATCATTTGGCCAAAGGCAAGTTGTTAAGATAAAAGAAAATTTAAAAGCATTTTGGTTGAAATTACTATCAAAGTTCTCCATTCACTATTTTTTGAAACATTGAAACACTGCAGAGGAAACACTCCCGCCTTCTGAGAACAGGCCAGATGTACTTAAGGTCTATAAAGGATTATAAAATGAACACTTAAAAAGTCAGTGACTGGAAGTATTCCTTGTGATCAAATTATCTCATTGACCAAATGACTTTTGGCCAGGTCAGAAGTACATGGAACTCCCCCCATAGAAAGGAAGACTTGAATGTACATTGAGCCTTCTCTCTAAGCTAAATTTAACTTATGTTCCTATTTCATGGAAGTTTTCCATTCCTATTCCTCCCTCCTATCTTCCTTCCTCTCTTATACAAACAAAGAAGTATTACATGATTGTAGTCTAAACCTGAAATAAATATCCACCAAAAGGAAACAAAAATACACTAAAGCTTAGCATCCAGAGATAATTATTACGTTTACATATTTAGAAGTGGAGTATATAATAAATCCCAATTAAATGAACCTTCTTTTATCATATTATAATTATTAGTAATATCTTCCCATGCTAATAAATTATTTGAATAATTTTAAAAGACATAAAGTATTGTACTCTATCATACTTTTACGTAACTATCCTAAAGTATAGGAATCATGTATAATTTAGATAATTTGGGTTGTAGGTAAGATAAGATTCAGTTAAAAGTCTCCAAAAACAGTAAGGAACTTAATTATCTCACATAACAAGAAGCCCTGTAATGGGGCAGTTCCAGAGTTGGTTAATTTAATGCCTTAACAAAGTTGATAAGGACCCAAATGTTGCTTGTTTCTGCAACTTACAACTCTGCCATCCTCACTGGATTTCACTTCTTTGCTTAGGCTAATTTTCCTCATGGTCCCAAAATGGCAATAGCAGTAGAAGTCACTGGCAGAGGAAATGTCCTGGCTTATGTCCCTTTATAAGCTAGGGAAACCTCATATCTTACTGACCAGAATGGCATGACATGCCTATGGCTGACGAATCACTCAGTAAGGGAAATAAGATTACTGTGATTAGTTCAGACCAATGAAGATTTACTCTTGAGGCTGGGGGAGACCAATCCTGAAGGATTCATGCACTTGGGTAGAGGTGAAGAAATCAGGGTTCTATCAGAATAAATAAATGGGGGGGTGGGGAATGGCTGTTAGGTGAGCAGCCAACAATTCCCCACAGTAAGACATTTAGATTTTTTTATGTAGTTTCTCTGCAGTTTCAACATGTTTGCAGCTTATAATAATAGTAATATCTGATACTTGTCGAGTACATTTTATATGTTAAGAACTAAGGAGGTGCTTTCTATAAATTCTCATTCAATTCTCATAACAATCTTGTAAGAAATGTGTTATTATGCCCATTTTACCCATGAGGAAATTGAGACTCAGTAAGGTTAAGTGTCTTGCCCGAGGTCAGAGGACTGGTAGGTGGAGGAGCTTGCCTGGTTGTGTCCCAGACACTAGAAGAACGTGTGCTCATCAGGCAGACGACTCCTTCGTAAACAGGTGAGAAAGTCACCAAGGAAAGGATCAGTCAGGCCCTCTGAAGCTGCTGCTTTGGGAAAACTTCTAAGATAGGCAGTTACCATTGCTTCATTGTGAATTTCTCTTGACACACTTGTTATTTCCAACCTGATGCTACAGCTCCTCGAGGCAGGAGATTATCTCTGAACCCTGTCTTAGTGCAGTCAGGCTGTTACAACAGAAATACCATATACTTGGTGGGTTATACACAACAAATGTTTATTTCTCATGGTCTGGAGGCTGGGAAGTCCAGGACCAAGGGGTCTGCAGGTGTCTGGTGAGGGCCCACTTCCTGGTTTATAAATGTGCCTGCTCACTGTCTCCTCACAGAGCAGAAGATAAAAGAATCTGTGGGGCTCATGAGCTCACTAAGGCCCCCCTCCTAATATCCTCACCTCTGGGGTTAGGATTTCAACATGTGAATTTGAGGGGACACGCACATTCAGTCTGTAGCAAACCCCCTGACCCAGTTAGAAGGTGAGATGTGCCAAATATTTGTGAAAAAGTGACGTTGTGGTCCTAGACTCTTTATGTCCTCCTAAGTGACTGAGGCTGGTTGCTTTGATTTGGGGGCCTGCATTTCCTCACCTGTGAGGTAAAAAGCCTGACTGTACCAGAGCAGGAGTATTGTTTCCGACCTATGCAGGACTGACTGGGGGGAAAAGTCAAAGACTGCAGTAGCCAGGCATGTGTCCTAGAAGCTCCTACAATCAGTGTTGCCTTTGTGATACTGTTTCCTACATTCCTCACTGAATGGCAGTCAGCTTCTCTGAACCAACTCATGATTTTCTCCCTCACTGAAGGTTCTAGAAAATATGTGGCACTTATTTTGGGTTATGGCAGTAGGCACTGTGTGTACCGAACGATGTTTTTATCTCGGAAATTATTTTTATTTTCTCTGAATGTTCAATGACTTGCTACAAAAGCATGAAGACTTTGGCTAACCCTGAATTTAGTCTCATAATTGTTGGATTTTAATGCTCATGTGAAATGTCTGTGACTTAAGTTTTCCATTTTCATTCTTAGTCTTCTATCAATGATGCTGCAGAATTCAAAATAGTAGCTGATGCCATGAAAGTGATTGGCTTCAAACCTGAGGAGATTCAGACAGTGTATAAAATTTTGGCTGCTATTCTTCACTTGGTGAGTAGGGATGCCTGTGAGAATCTCTTGCCTCTCTGTGGAGACAGGCTGCTTTTTCAGAAGATTTGGGTTTTTTCCCTGTAGATATATTATAAGGCATTTTCCAAGCCATGTTAGGTTTTGAAACTATAGTTTTGGTTAGTTGTGTTAGTGGTATGTCAAACTTAGAACTGGTTAATTTCAAGGACACAAGAAGTCAGAAGTGATATGACTACAGCTAAAATCTTTGAACAGAATAAATTTCTAATAGCATTTAAAACATTGGAATCAGAGATTACTAGAACTGGAATTTTTATTGTCTCATTTTGCATATTGGAAAATGAGCCCTAAAGGGGTGGCATGCCTGGCTCAAAGGCACAGCCAGTTCATGGCATCTGGCAGTATAGACCAAAGTAACCAACTTATGGTCCAGTTATTTTCCTTCACAACACCAAACTCAGAAGAAGTAAAGAACCATGTTGGATTTCTTTCATTACTGTTTATGTAAGTAGAGATGTTTAAAATATAATGAACATGTAATGTTACAATGAATATGACAACATGAATTCAAATCTGGAATAAAAATTATCTTTCACTTTAATGTAGCAAGATTTAATTCTAAATGAATCAGAAATGTGTAGGGCCTATATAAAAATATGATATAGCAATATAAATGACATTTTAAATACATGTTCCTGACTAGGAAGACTTTAATTTTATAAATTGCCTTATTCTTTGAGCCAGTTTATAAATATAGTATAACAATATCCTTCAGAATCCAAACGAGGATTTTGTTTCTAAGTTGACATAATGATTCTAGAATTTACCTGGAACAATAAACATGAAGGAAGATCAAATAAAATGTATTAAGGAAGAGTGGTAGGATAAGAGAAAGGAGAGGAGACATGACTAATTCTGTAAGATTTAAAATGATGGTAAAGCTATATAGTATCTTAGAACTTGTTGCAAAATTCATCACCAGATTAATCAACAGATTAGCTGATGTGCTGGACATTTGGTAGATGATTAGTAAGTATTTTTTGCATATTAAATTAGTGGAATATAAATAGACCTAAAACTTGGGGGAATTTAATACATAATAGAGTTGACATTCAAATCAGGAGGAAAAGCTAAGCTATTCAATAAATGGTGTTGGAACCAATACCTAACCATCAGAAAAAAAATGAAGTTAGATTCTAACTTTATACCACATACAAATATAAATCCATATGGATTAAAAGCTGAAACATAAGAAAAAACTGTTTATAAGAAGATAATATTAAATATTCATTAAAATCTTTGGAAACAGGTGGTCTAAGAATGACACCAAAGAAAGATTCATAAGCAAAAGATTTATAGTTTTAACTACATAAAAATATAAAGTTTTTACCCATCAAAAACATATAGTGAAAATTAAAAGATAGATGGTTATCAGAAGAAAAAAGTGGATGAAGCTCTAGGTTTTTATCTGTTGAGATATGTAATGTATTTAGGAAAAATAGGTGGTACAAAGTCACTTTGAATTACATCTTAAATTGACATATATATCCCTGATATAATATTCCAGGACTTAGAAATGACATTTCTTCTTTTTCCACTTTTGCTATAGGGAAATTTAAAATTTGTAGTGGATGGTGACACACCCCTTATTGAAAATGTCAAAGTTGTGTCCATCATAGCAGACTTGCTCTCCACGAAGGCGGACATGGTGGAGAAAGCCCTTCTTTACCGAACTGTGGCTACAGGGCGCGACATCATTGACAAGCAGCACACGGAACAAGAAGCTAGCTACGGCAGAGATGCCTTTGCTAAGGTGGGATTTTAACGTACAGTCTCTGGGTCTCGTGTTGATCTCAGTTGCAGTTTTAATGAACTTCTGTGAGGATGTGTTCAGCTGTTCATTGAAAGTATGTGAAGGCTTTTTAAAACTGTAATTATACTTTTTGGCCATCACAATTTCAATAAAATTCCTTGACTGTGAGCATCACTGCCAGAAAATGTTCTGGGGAAAGCAATGCTGACTGACTGACAACCTAATGATATTTACTTCTTGGGACCCCTCGCTTGCATGGGCCCCTCTCACAGCCCTCCATTTTGCTACTCTCACTCAACAATGCTTTGTGCAAGTTCCCTTCAAGTCCATGTTTAATGTCATGTATCAGTGTATGGTGATGGTTCCATAATTTATTAACCATTCTCTTCCTCAGTCATTAACCTTGTTTCCTTTTTTGCCCCTCCATCAGTTGGATGGACTCCTGGGGATGAGTTTGTGAGGTCAAAGGACACACCAATATTAAACTTTAAATTTACTGACTTTCTGTCTCTATATCTCATTATTACTTTAATTTTTATTACTAGTGTATTTGAGCATCTTGTCATTCTCATACAAGGTACTTAAATCTTTTCTGAGAATTGCCTGGGTATGTCCTTTGTCCATATTTCTTTGGGGCTATTATACTTTTATTGTTATTTGTAAGCGCTAATAACTTTAACTGTTTGTCTGTCTTCCATGTGGCAAATACTTTGTTTTTTTAAGTCTAACATTTTACTTTTACTGGTTAATTAGGTTGTATCTATTCTGTTTTTTTCTCTTGTAAGTGTTGGGCTTGGTTTTGGTCTTGGGTAGAATTTGAATTTATCCAAGTGCAGTGCACAGTAGAGTATTTAGCATTATAAATCAGTATTTATATTTTTCAAATTTATAGACCTTTAATGGAACATATTAACTCATCAGTTTCCCACTTTTCAAAGTTGATGAGATTAACAGCAAAGCAATGAAGGGACTAATATAAGGGAGTAAATGATTGAGAAAGCTGGGCACAAAAACAAAGTTGGGGGATGTTGTTGGAATACAGTACATGTAGTGACCAATAATAATCTTAAAATCCAAATTATTTACTTTAGTTTTGCATCCATCATGTTTTTTAATGGACAGTCTGTGTTTCTTAGTGTTCTGCTTCAGGCAATAACAGATATCCTAACTAGTAAGAAGGAGGATAGGAATTTAAAATGTATCAAAAATCTAGACAGCGGACTTATTCCCAATGAGCAAGAATTTACCATGTTGTTTTCTTCACAGGCAATCTATGAGCGCCTTTTTTGTTGGATCGTGACTCGCATTAATGATGTCATTGAAGTCAAGAACTACGACACCACAGTCCATGGGAAAAACACTGTGATTGGCGTCTTGGATATCTATGGCTTTGAAATTTTTGACAACAACAGGTAAACAGGATACACTACTTTACACTCTGCTGTTTAGGTTTTGTTTGTTTAAACCTACTTTTTCCTTTTCTTTCAGCTTTGAGCAATTCTGCATCAATTACTGCAATGAGAAGTTGCAGCAGCTGTTTATTCAGCTGGTTCTGAAGCAAGAGCAAGAAGAGTACCAGCGTGAAGGGATCCCCTGGAAGCATGTGAGTGGACTTCTTTGTACAGTGTCTTCATGCATTTCACAGATTATGGATAATGTCAAATCTTATCCTTTTAGGTATTTTTAAAAATCTTGAGTTTGTGAAAAACCAAAACTTTAGCTTTCTTTTTTGGGATATGTAAATACAATTCATTTTCATCATTACTAGGTAGATTTCTCTGATTTGATGGACTCCCTTGTTGGTGCCCAGAAATACTGAGTTCTAATCAGTAAACATAACACCTTCACTTCATGGCTGATACCACTGGGTTTTCTGGTTCACTTCTGTCTGTTAAGAGTTTAGCAGTCACAGGGGGAGATCCAAGATGGCAGAACACTGTGCCTGCTTCATTCCAGGAACACATTAAAATTACAACTAAATTATAGAACAAACAACCTGGAGAACTATCTGAAGTCTAACTGAACAGAAGTTTTATAACTAAGGATATAAAGAAGAAGCCATATCAAGACTGGTAGAAAGGGTGAAGCTTAGGAATGGGCTTGCCCCAAACCTCTGTGTGGCAGTTGAGAATAAGGAGGGACATCTTGGCTGGGTTGGTTCTCCCCCCAGGGAGTAAGGAACCACAGACCCACTCCACCACCCCAGCCCAGAGTATTGGTGCTGGGACTAGGAGCCCCACAACATCTGACTATGAAAAACAACTGGGATTCTAACTTTCCAGGTGGGATGGAAGGCTGTGGGAAACCAAGACATCCTCTTGAAGTGCCTATGCACAGACTTAGTCACTCACCAGCACTCAACCTGGATTGCGGCAAAAGGACTCGGGGCATTGGAGGCATACGGTGGGCACGGGTGGAAGTGGGGAACAGACTGAGATGTGTGGCTTTGGAGCTAGATTTGAAGGACTGTTGCCACTTTTCCTGAGTTGAGTCCTTCCCCATGCAGCTGGCTGGTCGGTGCCATCTTTCCTGTGTTGTGCCCTTCCCCCACACACAGCCAAATCTCAACCTGATTGGTCTGCCGAGCTCTCCTCCCTCACCCTGCTCACTCACTGGGACACCATCACACCCAACTCCCCCAACACAAGAGACACTTTCTCCCATGAGCAGCTAGCCCCACCCACATTGCAATCTTTCTTGGAAAATTATGAGAATCCACAGACCTTGATCTCAGCATGTGCTGAGACTTTTGCCAAGTAACGCCTGGCACAGCAGTCGCACCAAACCAGAATCTAGAGGAGCACCCAGTGCAGGTGACCAGGGAGACTGTGCCAGGGCCACACAGGGCCCCTACTATATAAGGCTACCCAGCAACACTGGGAGATGTAGTAAATCTACCTAATACATAGAAACAAACACAGAGAGGCATCCAAAATGAGAAAACAAAGAAATATGTCCTAAACGAAAAAAACGAAGAAAAACTCCAGAAAAAGAACTGAAATGGAAGCAAACAACCAATTAGATACAAAGTTCAAAACAATGGTTATAAGGATGCTCAAGGAATGTAGTGAAAACTTCAACGAAGAGATAGCAAGCATAAAGAAGGACATAGAAAACATAAAAAAAGAACCAATCAGAAATAAAGAATATAATGTCTGAACTGAAGAATGCAATAGAAGGAATAACTAGCAGAGTAGATGAAGCAGAGGATCAAATGAGTGATTTAGAAGACAGGATAGCAAAAAGAATCTGGGGTAGTTTAAGAGACCTCTGGGACAACATCAAGCATAATAACATTCACATAATAGTGGTACCTGAAGGAGAATAAAGAGAGCATGAGATTGAGAACCTATTTGAAGAAATAATGACTAAAATAATGACTGAAAACTTCTGTAACCTGGTGAAGGAAATAGACATACAAGTCCAGGAAGCACAGAGTCCCAAACAAGATGAACCCAAATAGATCCACACCAAGACACATTATAATTAAAATGGCAAAGGTTAAAGACAAAGAGAGAATCCTAAAAGCAGCAAGAGAAAGGCAACTAGTAACCTATAAGGGAGTTCCTATAAGACTGTCAGCTGATTTCTTAACAGAAACTTTGCAGGCCAGAAGGGACTGGCAGAAAATATTCAATGTAATGAAAAGCAGGGACCTACAACCAAGATTATTCTACCAAGCAAAGTTATCATTCAAAATCAAAGGGCAGATAAAGAGCCTCCCAGACAAGAAAAAGCTAAAGTTCATCACCACCAAACCAATATTATAAGGAATGTTAGAAGGACTTCTTTAAGATGAAAAAAAAAGCAAAATTATGAACAATAAAATAGCAATACCTACATATCTATCAACAGTTACTTTTAATTTAAATAGATTAGAAGCCCCAGTCAAAAGGAAGGTATTGTGCTGAACGGAGTGTCAGACAGAGAAAGACAGATGCGGTTTGATTTCACTTATATGTAGAATCTAAAGAAGAAAATAAACAAAACAGTACAAATGCATAGATACAGAAGACATTTGGGTGGTTGCCAGATGAGAGGGGGTTTTGGGGTGTGGACTGCCAAGGGGAAGGGATGAAGAAGTACACATTGGTTGTTAACAAAGTAGTTATGGGGATGTAGGGTATAACATAAGGAATATAGTCAGTAATATTGGAGTAACTATGTATGGTGTCAAATGAGTACTACATTTGTTGAAGTGATGGTTGGGAGGGGGTTGGGGGCAGGTTGAAAAGGTGAAGGAACTACGAAGTACAAATTGGTAGTTGTAAAATAGTTATAGGGATATAAAGTAAAGCATAGGGAATGATATGGCAATAATTATATATAGTGCCAGGTGAGTATTAGTCTAGTCAGGGGAATCACTTCTTAAATTGTTATAAATGCCTAACCAGTATGCTATACACCTAAAATTAATATGAAATAATATTGAATGTAAAAAAGAGTAAGAGGTGGTACATATATATACAATGGAATGAAACATTGCTATCTGTAACAATCTGGTTGGACCTGGAGGGTATTGTTCTGAGTGTAATAAGTCAGACAGAGAGGGACAAGTGTCATATGATTCCACTTACATGTGGAATCTAAAGAACAAAATCAACTAGCTAATGAAACAGGAACAGGGTCATAGATACAGAGAACATATTGATGGTTGCCACATGGGAGCAGGGTTGAAGGGGTGGGTGAAACAAGGAGAAGAGGTTAAGTACAAGTTCATAGTTAGAAAATAGTCTTGGGGATATAAAGTGCAGCATGGGTCATTCCATCAATAATATTGTGATAACTATGTATGGTGTCAGATGGGTACCAGATTTATTGGAGTGATGACTTTATAAATTATATAAATGTCTCATCACTATATTCTACACCTGAAACTAACATAATATTGTATGCCACATGGATTTGAAAAATAAAAAAATTGTAAAAAGGATTTAAAAAAAAAGAAATCCAAAAAAAAAAAAGAGTGGTCAATTATACGGTGACAGAAGACTAGACGTTAGGTGGTGAGCACATAGTGTATTCTGTATAAAGATTATGTATTTATGAATTGTATACTTGCAACTTACATAATTTAGTTAACAAACATCCCCCCAATAAATGTAATTTTAAAAAGTTTAGCATCATTTATAAGTTATTCAGAGCTGCAACTTTTACCTTAAATTGGTTGAATTTTGCTTCCAAATTTAATGTCTTTTCCTTCCTCCTTTTTTTCTTTTTCTCCTCAGTCCTTTTTTTTCTCCTCTACTTTGTAAACTAAATGACATTTTATTGTTTTTAGTTAATGTTATTCCTATTCTCTGAAATCCTTGCATTAAAATACTATTAACTTTTATTTCCATTTACTTTCCTGTGTCACACTTCAGTTATCATCTCGCTTCTCATGGCTCTTTAATATTTGTCAGAGTCAAACTAGTCTTGGAATATGTAGCCAGAAAGTAGGACTGTTCCAGGGTACAAATCCAGAAATCACAGCTAAACTGCATGATAGTTAGACCTCCTGCTCATGATAGAAATGACACCTAGTAATTTTTCTTTTAAATTTGTATTTCTAAACAATTTTGAGAACAGACTTGAAAAATGCAAAAACTTAGGAGTTTCCATACGTTTCTGTGTTTATAAAACTGTGTTTATCCTCTTGCCAAATAGTCTACACCAAGCTTGTCCAACATGCGGCCCAGAATGGCTTTGGATGTGGCCCAACACAAATTCGTAAACTTTCCTAAAACATTACAAAAATTATGCATGGGCCTTTTTTTAGCTCATCAGCTGTCATTTGTGTTAGGGTATTTTATGTGTGGCCCAAGACAGTTCTTCCAGTGTGGCCCAGGGAAGCTAAAAGGTTAGACACCCCTGGTCTAGACATTAAAAATAAAGTCAATATTTGTTTTTTTGATGTTAACATACTAGTTGTGAAAAAAACTAATTTGAAAAACTGTTTAAATTACTTTTATATTTCTTCTCACCATCTTACTTTCTGTCTCCTCTCATTCAGAAAAAAGGAGACAACGGTATAATTACTAGCTTTCCTGCCTCGGATGCGTCTTTGCCTTTTATAATATGTTGACCATTAGCATACCATAAAAAATTCTTGTTCACATATATTAGTATAAATTTTAAACCAAAGTATTCTATTACTTTATAATAGGATTACCTACAATTTTGATATAAGGAGTGAACTCTTTTAGCACATTTAAGATGTAATTCAACTCAATTAAGTTTATAAGCAGATTTCTTAGACTGAATCTGTCATATAATACCCAATTAGAACCGAGGGTTAGATTTTTATAGCTAACCTAATCATAAAACGTGTTATTTAGATGTAATTCAAAGATATTAGTCAAAAATAATTCTTTAACAATCAGGGTATCAGATTCCACAAACACTGTTGATAAAGGGAAATGTCAAAAATTGCAGTAGACTACTCCAAACATCTGGAATTGGAACAAAAGTCCTAGACTGCAAAAATTCTTAGTGAAATAAACCAAGAAATATGTATCCTAGAAGGAACAGAAGCTTACTCCAAGGTAACAGTTACTGACGATATGCTAGTTCCCCCCAAAATTAGAATTGCTGTTTTGGACAAGTATTTCCTTTAAAAACCTCAGACTTCTAAACATAGCGATGAACTCTATTTTAATGGAAAATTTCACATACATATAAGAGCAGAGATCATAACATAATAAACTCAATATACCCGTCACCCAGCTTTAACTGATGTCTTATGTCATTTGTACCCACCCACACACCCCTAAGATTATTTTGAAGCAAATCTCAGACTGTGATGTGATAATGTGAATTATTTAATCTGTAAAAATTTCAGTATGTTTCTCTAAAAGTTAAAAACCTTTATAAAAACCATACATACCCACAATACCATTATCACACCTAAAAAATTAACAGTAATTCCTTAATATCATCAAATAATCTAGTCAGTGTTCACATTTCATATTTCCTCAGTTGTCTTTTAGTTTTTTTGTTTTATTTTTTTACAGTCTCTTTGAATTTGGATTTAAATAAGTCTCCTACATTGTTATTGGTTGTTGGGGGTCTCACATACGAGGTCAGACAATAAATTTTGCAAACTCATCCTAGAAAAAGTGCTACATACCTCATTGCTTTACTGAGTTGTTTGTACAGTGCTGCCAACATAAGCTCATAGTGGTAATTTCACGAACTTAATTCTTAGATTTTGGGTATGACGACAGCTCTGATGGCCATTCCAGAAAAAGAGTTCCAAAATTGCTTTGAAGGGTAGACTACGCGGCATTGGTGCATAGCTTCCCAAGGGCATACTTCAAAGTTGACCATAGTGATACTCAACAGTGAGGTATGTAAGACTTTTTCTAGGATGAGTTCACAAAATTAATTGTCTGACCTTGTATTTATAAATTTTCTTCTCTCTCTGTCTCTCTCTTCTTTACTTACAATCTTTTGTTGAAGAGAACAAGTCATTTGTCCCGTAGAATTTCCTATAATCTGGATTTTGCTAGTTGGATTCCCAAGGTGTCATCTGATAGGCTTCTCTGTCCCTTGTGTCCTTGGTTGTTAGCTCTACTGGTTTCAGGAGCAGCGGTTTCCTCCCAGTCTATTTTATAGATGGTGTGTGAACTTTTATCAGAAGGCTCCTATGTCTGGTTGTCTAATTGATTCAGTGTTAAAAGCTTTTGGTGCCGTAGTTTCCAGGTCACTTTTAGCTGGTGAGAACTTGACTCTCAGGCACAGAGCTTCTTGATTTGAAATGGGACTGGAAGGCCTGGAGCCTCGTACCCCTGAGCCACCTCATCACATCTCTCCTTGCCCACCGTATCCCCTAAGAAACCTCCTGGGGATGCCAGGTTGCTGGAAGGAACTGATGGGAAACCACTACTTTAAGCAATATTTGAAGCAACATTAAACTTAAAAACTAAAAGTTACTGGACTTTTCAGCAAATATTAAGTTCTTTTTGTTTATACAATTGGAATTTTAGGAACTTACGTTATTTGTCCTAGGACAAAAGACTTATTTTAATTCCAAAGTCTAAGATGTCAGCTATTAATTAATACAGAGTTCCTCCTTTTTAAAATACTTTAAGGATATATTTTCCAAAGATGGAAATAACTTTTCTCCCTAATTAGAAACATAATAAATACCCACAATAAAAGTAAATATTTAGACTAGGGCTTCTTCATCTTTGTACTGCTGACACTTTGGACCAGGATAGATCTTTGTTTTAAGCCTGTCCTGTGCATTGTAGGATGTTTAGCAGCATCCCTAGCCTCTTCCCGCTGGATGCCAGTAGGACTCTTGTAGTCATGAACATCAAAAATGTCTGCAGACATTGCCAAATGTCCCCTGGGGGGCAGAGTCACCCTCTCTTGAGAACCACTGATTTGGACAAACCAGAAGAATATGTAAAAGAAAGTAAAAGCCACCCAGTTTGAGACTGTCAGTCCATGGAATGCAAAAGAGAAGTTGGAGCTCAAAGATACAGAGAAATAACTGGCATGAGTGCTTGATTTTAAATAGCATGGAACATGAGACACTTCAATAATCTGTTATGAATGTGTAGGTGTTACAGAAGGGAATGGGGGCAACTTTCAGTTTAGGTACAAGATTAAAACGTAGGATAATAAGCTGCCCATCTCCAAACCATGTATTGCTTGCCTGAGTCAGACCCGTATGTGCTTTCTGTGGATTGTGATGTGTGTGTTGCAGGATATCAGAATAAACCGTTATAAGAGAGGATTTTTCTGTAAACCTTGTATATATTGAAGTTGCTAAAAAGCCAGAAGTTATTTAAAATTTTATTCAGCTCATGGAAGTAAATGAAAGCATATTCTTACTTTTATAGATACTTACTTTTCAGAATTAAATTTTTTATGGTAGACCCTGAAAAACATCAGACCTCGGCTCTTGAGCCATTTCCCTGCTTGAGCCTGCTCCTACCTCTTCAGAATGTACTCTCTTTCAATAAATTATCTCTTTGTTTCACCTATAAAATAAAAATAAATAGAAAGAAAGAAAAACATCAAAACTCTGTTAGACCATGTATGCTTTTTGACTTTGGGGAAACTGGAGGAAGTGCTGTTTTGGATTTTAGTCCAGGCCCATATAATTAAAAATTCAAGTTCTGCATAATACCTTACCCGGTATATCTGGATCTGTGGTTAGCAGCAAGCAGACTAGAGGGATGAGAGTATGAAGGAGTAGGATTAGGTACAGGAAGTGGGTCAGAATTAAAACAGGGAGTTAGTGATGGGAGAAACACGTCCACTTTATGACTTTTGCCTTGAACTATACTCGTAGTTCATGTTGTTTCATAAACTATGAAAAAGTACTTCATGTTATAAAGTCAACAAAGAAATTAAAATACAGACCTCTGACAGAACGTGTGCTCACTTCAGTGCTTAGACCTCGTTGTTGTTGTTCACATATTTTACGTCAAGGTAGCTTTGCTTAATCTCCTGATAGTATGGAGGAGGCATTGGTGTTTGGACCCTGGTCTCTGCTCCATTTGGAATTGCTCCTCTGCTGTGTCCTGCAGATTGATTACTTCAACAATCAGGTCATCGTGGACCTTGTGGAACAGCAGCACAAAGGGATCATTGCCATCCTGGATGACGCCTGCATGAATGTCGGCAAAGTCACCGACGAAATGTTCCTTGAAGCACTTAACAGCAAATTGGGCAAACATGGTCATTTTTCCAGCCGAAAGGTAACATGTTTAATGAGAACTTCCCCTCATTTTGATCTATAAGTTTGTCCCCATTGTTTGACAGAATCAAATGACTTTAAATATTGGGTTATAAGAATATCTACTCAATAAGAAAGAAAGACCATAAACATCCATTTAATGATTTATTGCTGTGGATAAATTCTGCCTCTCTGGTTTATAGAATGACAAGATTGATAAAAATCATAATATCCAGGAGAGGGAGCTCCAGACTACTCAGTTTGCTAGAAACGGGCAAAATGAACAAGATTCCTTGAAAAAGCATGATGTCATTTATAACCAATAGGTACAGAGTCCTTCTGCTAGAATTCATGTGCTAGAATTTTGCTCCTGCATCTGACATTGCTGGCACTGAAAAGAGCTTTTGTCCTTGACTTTTTACTGTAATCCTTATTTATAAAATGTAATATGTGTGCTTTGCCATAGTTCTTCAGACTACATGACTTTCTTAAAAACAGAGAAACTCTAGCTATAATTCTAGTTGTTTACAAGGAAACTCTTTCCTTAAATGCATGAGTATCCTTTTAACTCATTTTTCATATTTTAAAAATGTTATCAACAGATCACATTCTGAACAATTGGTGGTAGTTGTGGTTATCAAACCTTTGTGCTGTGCCTTACAAATTAATATTTGTCCTGGGAGGGGCACACTGTCCTCCCTGAGTGTTCCCTACAAATTAGGCTTGTCTGGCAACCATAGGCTAAAGGAAAAACAGGCTCCATGTTCTTTCACTTCCATAGAGAAAAGGGCCAACATTTCTGTTCCTCCGTAATTCCATATAAATCTGCATTGTACTCCCATTTTTTAGCATGAATAAATCTGTTTTCTAACTTTGTCAACTTTGAAATGATGTAATCTGAAGAGTAAGATTCCACAATTACATAGATAAAGCACAAATCATCTTGGTACAGATTCCTGGCAGGTTATTTCTGAAATACTCTCCTTGGTCTGTTAGTGAGGATTGACTTATAGATCTACTACAAATCAGTTTTCAGATGTTATGGTCTGATCTTTGACATTGGGGTTCTGGTTAGACTGGTATTCCTTCAGTCATTTCCCATTTATAACACAGGTAGTTCCTAAGTGCCTCTCCTTTTTCAGGTACAGTCCTGGGTGTTGGGGGCAGAGCAGTGTGCAAAGTCAGCAACTTACATAATATAGAATGAGACGTTTAGAGATGCCATGATTACATGAGCAAAGGTCCTTTCTTTGAGGGATAGTTATCAATGTCCTTTATAATCACCGTTCAGGTTTTGGAGACTTGCCTAGCATTGTGCCTACCAGATGCTGGACAATCAGCATTTGTCAAATTTGAATTGAATCTATCACAAACATTCAAAATACATCTTACAGAATATTGAAATTTAAATTAAAGCATGCAAGGCACCATTTTATTTAAATAAGTAACTGTGACTCTCACTTGAGAAATCACCTCACTTTGATAATTGTTTCACCTTAGCCATTAAACACCTGAATTAAATTTATCAACCAAATTTTTTACAATGTAATCTCATACTTCAGGTAGCAACTGTACACAGTACTTTAAAGCAGTTGCTACTGATTTGATAGGAAATGTTGAACAGTAATTAATCTCTTAATCTTTCTTTTGTTTTTTAAATGTGGGAACCCAGGTTTTCCCTACTCTCAGACCAGGTGGCTCCTTCCTCTAGCATCATCCCCCAGACAAGCATTATGATGGGGAATATTTTTTTTGATAACACAAAAAAAATTATTATAAAATGTTACACAATATGGCATACAAAACATCGTTGTTGTTGATAGTGCAAGCCACAGGAGAATATATTTTAAAATCTTGTACATGGAGAACAGTCCTTGAAATAGTTTCACCCTGAATAAAAGTTTTTTAGAGCTTGTTGGGTAAATTTGAATGCTGTAGTCAGTGGATGGAAATATTCATTTGGATATATCCCAGCATCACAGCAAAAGGGTTAAACTTTACAAAGAAAAAAAATGTAACAGAGAACCTCTGCACAATAAATTCAGCTAAAGTTTCCAATCTCCTCTTTCTTGTCACCTCTATGATGGGGAATTTTTAAAGTGTGTTCTTCCCTGCGATTTTTGCCTAATGAATGAAAGAAATGAAATAACCAAGCTGTCTGGATATTTTCATCACTGTGAATCCTTCCATTAAGAAATACTGTTATCCTATATGTTAAGCCAGGTCTTACCATTTGCTACTGGCTACCGATTAACTAGAGTTACTGGCATGTTAAATAAGAGGTTTCTAACTTGTATTTATTTAGGTGTTAAATTGTTTCTTATACATTAAAGTAATCATGAAGAGACAAGCAAATGATTCAACAAACCATAAAATTACTATTTATAATGTTATTAACATTTAAAGTTAAATGATAAATACATAAATTAGTTTTTTAAAAAAACATCTAAAATTTTTCAATTCAGTTGAGACTTTAGATCAGTGTTCCAGTGTAAGAATATTCAGTTAGTGTAGACATCTCTTGGGTCATTTTCCTTTGGGAGTTTTAGAAATAAAAGGATTTTCTGAAAGTAGTTAATTAGAGAGAGGAGGAAAGAGGAATGGAGTATTTTGGAGAATCTTTGTATATACACCCTTCTGTCTCCATAGTTCATTTAATCTTCAAAACAACTCTCTGAGATAAAATTATTAAAGGAAACAGCTAGTATACGTTAGATCCAAAATTTGAAGCCCAGAAGTCTGACTCTAATTTTCTATAATTATTCACTTGGATTAATAGACTAATTATTCCTTTAACAATCACATTATCAGCCTAGAACTCACCATCCTGGTTAGAGTTGTTTGTTAGCTAACACTGCAACCTAAAAGTGGTTTTTGTACTTAAGAGTGCTCAGTGTTTCATTGATTCTTAGACATCTGCCTTAGAACTTATAGAACATTAAGTGATCCTTCACAGGGCAGACAAAGAAGTTTGGGTGCTACTGTAACAAGGAAAATTATAGAAAGTTATGGAGACTACCAGGGCTATATTAAAACTTCCTTTCCACAGAGTATTTCTCTTTAGAGAGAAAGAGCTGCAGAAGGTTGATCTTCTGTGAAATAATAGACCTAAACTGGGGTCCCAGTTTTGCAAAAAACAGGTGAACCAGGCTGTTGTATACATGGGAAGCACAGATATTACATTCAATGCCAAGAAGCCTTCCCAGAGCTTCCACTTACTAGCTATGTGACCTTGGACCAATTACCTAACCTCTTTGAACCTTAGTGACCGTGTGTAAAAGAGAGCTCATAATACTTTAAATATTAGTTGTGAGGATTAAATGAGATCCATGTACCTAACTGAAAGCAAACCCTCAATGTGTCCCTGCTTGAGTGGACCATGGAGGGAAAAAAAAAACAATATCAGTCAGGGTAAGCTGGGCTGTGTTAAGATAGCAGCCAAGATTTAAGTGTCATAAATAATACAAGTTTGGTTCTCTCTCAGGGACCCAGAGTTCTTCCATCTTCTGGCTCAGGACAGCCTCACCTCACTTCCACTCAGCTTCCAGTGTCCAGAACTTGGTCATTTGGCCATAAGCAAGAGTGTCTGGGCTGCTTTCTGGTGAAAGCTTGCATGAGCAAAGTATTTTAATTAGCCCCACACAATGCGATTTTGTTCACCATGAGATCATGGTTTGTAACATCATTATCATAATCTTACGTGAAGTTAGAATATATTTTTAGGAAAGTGAAAATGTCTGTTTTCAAAATAATCTTCTTGATTTCTCAGCTCTGTGCCTCAGACAAAATCCTGGAGTTTGACCGAGATTTTCGAATTCGACATTATGCGGGTGATGTAGTGTGAGTATCTTACTCTGGTTCCTAATGTGATTTGCATGCAACCTCACTTCAGAAAATATAACAGGGAAAATACACATTGTTTTCCTATTCATTTATATTTTTCAGTCACTTTCTATGCCACTATATTTTTATCTTTTCATTTAAAAAAGTTGGCATAGTTTCATTCAATCCTTGCTTTTCAAATACTTACTGAATACACACTATGTGACCACGCACAGTTCCTGGAATAGTTGCCAGTCAGGCAGAATCAACTGATGGATAAATAAATCATGGAAGTATGATAAGAACTGGGATAGAACAATAGATAAGATGGTCCTTACCCTGAAGAAGCTAACAGTCTAGTGGAAGTAAGAAGATACATGATAAGTCACCATGATGAAGAATGGAAAGGGTTAAACTAGAGACACACAAGACATTATGGAAACACTGAGGAGGAATAATTAACACAGAGTGAGAAATAGAGGAAGTGATACCCAAGCTGAGTCCTAAAAGTCAAAGAGACTTAGTCAGAGGAAAGAATTAGGACAAGAGAAGGGTGAAGAGAGGGCACTCCAAGCAGAAGAGACAGCAGGCATGTAGGCCCAGAGGTGAGAGTCACCACTGTGTGTGATGAAATACAAGTATTGGGTAACGCTATGAGCAAAATTTAGTTTTGCCTTATTATTCTTTAAATATGATTTGAAAAGTAAAATTCACATGAGCCACATTTTCTGATTATAATAAATGTAGCAATGGAAAAAATATGTAACTGAAAAAATATAACTCCCTTAGTGTTTTGTAGTTTCCTAGGGCTACTCTAACAAATTACCACAAATTGATGGCTTAAAACAAGAAGAATTGATTTTTTCACACTTCGGAAGGCCAGAAGTTTGAGATCTAGGTGTCTGCAGGGCCACACTCTGAAGACTAGCCTTTTTTCAGCTTCTGGTGGCTGCAGGCATTCCTTGGCTTGTGGCCCCATCATGCCAGGCTCTGCCTCCATGGTCACATTGCCTCCTTCTCTTTGGTGTGTCTGTGTTAGATCTCCTCTACCTCTATCGTAAAATTTGTGATGGCATTTACAGCCCACCTGGGTAATCCGGTATAAGCTTCTCTTCTCATGATTCTTAATGTAATCACACTCTTTACCATATAAGGTAGCATTCACAGCTTCTAGGCAATTCGACATGAATATTTTTCAGGGGGGCATTTTTCAGTCCACTATACTTAGTGTGCTTTGTCCGCTGAACACTGCTGCTCATCTTATTGTTTAAAGTGCCCTCTTGTTCTTTCCCCTTATTTTTACATTAGAAATTTGTTCATATTCATATAACCCATTATAGGAAGAAATGAAATAGAACAAAAAAACAAATGATCTCTAAATGCTGAAAAGACATTTGAAGAAATTTTAATAGCTTTTCCTGATTTAAATTAAAACTCTAAAATCATAAACTAATATGGCTCCAAATTATCACCTCATTTGTTGAACTAGCCATTAGTGCTGGTATGGCACCATTTTCTACTTTTTCTTGTCCTATTCCAGAATATTGAAGAGGGAATATCCAGCACCTTACAGATACTTCTCACTGAAAGCCCAGGCCTCACTTACAGGATACTTTCCTCCAGCTCAGAATGTTGTAAAAGCAGAGCTAGACCACCTAGGCCAACCCTTTTGTTTTTCAGATGAAGACACTTAGGTAGAATCCTTGCCCAAGGTGGTAAGAGTTACCAGGAAGTTTATGGAAGAGCTGAGACAATAACTAGGTTTCCCGATTTCCAGTCTAGGACTCTAGGGACCTCTTTGAGTGATATTCAGTGGCTCAGACTTGCCCTTATTTCCTTAAGCCCTTCAGTCCTTCTCTAGATTTTTACTGGATATTTTCTGTGTGCACAATACTTTATAAAGTGTGGTCCCTGGTCACAAAGAGCTTTCCATGTAAGATGCATGCATACATATATGGTTTTTTGTGTATTTATACACATAAATATGTGTTTTGTGTCACACAAGTATATATATAAATAAATACATGCACACACACACATATATATATACATTTCCCAATGTTTGCCATATGAGTTGTCAGAGTTCAGAATAAGGAAATGATATAATATTTCTAGTTGTGTGTGATAAACCTGGGAAGGCTGATGCTGCCTGGGATCCTTGGATACAGTCCTTAGATGCTAGGAATTATTTTTATATGAAGAAATGGGAAGGATGCTAAAAATATTCAGGAAATAGCAACTAGATCCATTTGACTGGAACGTATCCTATTTGTAGCATAGAGAAAAATAGGTTCAGATCAAATGATAATGAGCCTTTAAGGCCAAAACTAAGGACTTTGAAGTTTGAATTTTATGGATTAGATAATAGATTGAGTCTTCTCAATCTATTATCTAATAGACTTCCTAGGTGACTTCAAGGGTTCAGTCAAAAGTGACTTGAGTGTATTAGGAAACAGAGCTAGAGTTGGGACGGCAAGGAAATAATTTTGGACCTGGTGACTTCAAAGTGCCTATGGACAGCATGGCCTGAAGGAACTTACTTGCAGAATTAAATATGTAAGGCTGAAACACTGGTGAGGGGTAGGGATTAGAGATCTGAGAATTGGGTATGTTGATGTGATTATCAGGAGGAGAGTACAGACAAGAAAACAGAGCTGTAAGGAACAGCTGCATCTAGAGCTACTACTTGCCCAACCTCCTAGCCTCCGGCCTAATTGCTCAGACCTTCCATTACTTTTATACCTCCAACCCTGAGTTTCTCTTCCTAGAGTCCACGCCAGTCACTGGTCAGAACAGCTTCCATTCCTTTCTCATCTGCAATCTTAGCTGGACTTTCAAGACCTCAGTCATCTGCCTTTCTCCAGCCATGAATACTCACTTCCTCATTTTCTCTTAGAAGCCATGTGTGTGCCTGCTTTCATCCCTTCATTTAATCCGTTTCCCTGTGTGATCTTCCGCCTTCTCTTTCCTCTGCTTATGCAGCTCTGACCACCATTGCAGTTCTTGGATTCTTTTACCCCACCCTGAGCATACTGAGCGAACCTTAGGCAAATCACTTGAGCTCCCCAAAGATGAGTCTGTCAGTTCCTGTATATTACTGTTCTGCTTTTATCTTGGGGATGTGGATGATAAATAACAGCTATCTATATTTTAAAAGTCATCTTCTTGAGGTAAACAGTAACCAGTAGAAATGTGATCTTAATCGTAATGGTCATACTAATGTTCACTCTCCTTTTGAGGAATAGAAACTGCAGCACCTCTGTTCGGCAGGTAAATTTAATGCACAACGTGGTGGGCAGAATCAGCTGTAGAGATTGGGCACAATTAACAGTAGAAGGGCTTTTGTAGACGTGTAGAGAAGCTTAAATGTGGCTCTTGCTAGGTGAGTAATACACGTTTTTCTGTGTTTTTTCTCTATTAGCTATTCTGTCATTGGTTTTATTGACAAAAATAAAGACACTTTATTTCAAGATTTCAAGCGCCTTATGTATAACAGGTAGGATTAAATTTTATCTTTATATTAAGCTCTTCGATGTATATATTATATAGTATATATGACATGATTATTTCTATGTGACAAGATTTTCTGGCAGATTTTCTAGTTCTGCTTAATCACATTAATGAATGAAATAATAAGTTGTGTTTATGTTAAAACATCTATACACTTAGGGCAGGAACCTGCTATTAAAATGATTTTCCTTGGTTTCCCTGGGGCTGCCTCAGTTTCTCTGTCCACTTCTGCCATCCATCTGGCACCCTGTACCAGTTGACGCTGCAGTCCTTGGCAAGGCCAATGGCGATAGGAGGGTGTCGGACAGCCTCTGTCCAAGCTGAAAGCTTTACATACTCTGATTCCCACTATAGTGTCTTTGCCTCCAACTAGGAGACCACTCTAATATCAAAGTGGCCTCTAGTGTCAGTGATGATAGATCTCATGATCCAAGAAAATGTGAGAAAGCTGTGGCAGAGGATAGGTTCAGAGTCACTATGGAAACAAGGCCCACGAAGAAGAAAAGATTCTTAGCTAGCTGCTTCTTTGGGATTAGAGAACTGTAGTCACTCATTTATCACGTCAACTCAGTTTGCCATATCATCAAAAACATATTTATTACCTCAAGCCACACGTTCTCCTATGCCCTGGGATACAGCTGTGAAAAGAAATTCGACAAACTTCCTGCCCTCGTGGATCTTCTCTTCTAGTGGAGGTGACAGTTAATAAACAAGAAAACCGCTAACTTTCAGGTAGTGACAAGTGCTATGAAGAAAAATAAAGTAGGTAAGTGTTTGAAGGGTATGGACAAGAAAGGGCAGGGGAGACATTATAGAGTGAGTGATCAGAACTTCTTAAAAGAGTTGACGTTTGAGCAGAGACCTGAATGAAGGGAGTGGGGAAGAGCATTTCAGGCAGAGAGAACAGCTGGTACCAAGGCACTAGGGCATGGAGAGCTTTATAGTTCTTTACCTTTAAAATGATTGTATGTGTCTATTTTGGTTCATTATGTATTATTTCTACTGTTGAATAAAATAATCAAAATTAAAAATAAACACACAAAAATAGAATAATCATTTTATATCTTTCATTTTCAAAACCCCTCCAAAAAAAGTTCTCCCTTTACTACGTAGTACAAGAATAGTCTCTAAATATGGCCAACAGTGAATAAGGTAGTATTTGGAGAATCAAATCCATGAAGTACAATGCATTGCTTTCTGGAAATTTTATTCAATCGTTACTAGGGAGGCACCCAGGCATTACGTGCAGTAAAGGTTGAGAACCATTGCTTTAAATTCTCTCTCTGCTATGATTAGAATAGAAAAGTTAAAGGAAAACAATACGCATTTATGTGGTTATTTTTATTGATATGTATATCATTGTAAAATTATAGAATAAGGCTGGAAGGTAATGAAACTGGGTCCATAAGCCATAGATCATTGCATTATTTTATAGCCACTTTTAATAGTAGTACTGCTTGCTAGCAGTGGTGAGGGTCAGAAGTGCTGCTCTGTCTTCATCCGATACAGTCCGTCTTCGCCTCACCATTTATCTTCTTTGCTCTTTTGTCGCCCATTCTGGCATTTTACAACTATTATAGATTGAGCCCCTTTGTATAGAAATTTACCAGATATTTGGGAAACCAGCTCAATTTTCTCAGTTTTATACCAGGGTAACAGAAGTGGGAAAAATAATATAAACACAATTAGCAAAGAATGTCCATGTTAAGTCTTTTCTCTTGTTAACCCCCAATTTAAAAAAAAAAAAAAGTCTGATAGGAGAAAAGTTTTCAGGAAGCAAGCAATATTTTAAGTTCCAATTACTTTAAAATCAAAAGGACTCGAAATGAGAAGAAAATCAGTTGAGAAAACACTTGTTTTTTTATATATCACCACAGAACCAAGTAATGAATATATAATTTTAGCATGAAAACTGGCCTGAAGTAACTTAAAGAATTGGGTGCAACAGTTTTACTGTCACATAATAAAATATTGTAACTGCCAATGTTTCCTATAAATGTGTTCATTAATTTAACTATAGTCAAGGGATTCCCTAGAAGACATGTAAAAATGGTTATTTTATATTGCTATCTGTAGTTTTAGAAAGACCTGGCTTTTCTGTAGTATTACCTGTTCTATATGAATATCTATATGTTTCTTTTGTGTGTGTGTGGAGGGGGAGGGTAGTTCCTTGGCTGGGAATCGAATCCAGGCCACAGTATTGAGAGCGCTGAAGCCTAGCCACTGTACCACCAGGGAACCCCTTGAATATTTGTTTCAGTCAGAAGATACTTTCACTTTCTTGTTTATTTCCATAACATTGAGAATCATTTTCCTACTGATGGTTTGTCCTCATTCTTGTAACTATCATCAGAAACATTTTGTTTCATGTATTTATTGTAAGAGCCATGTTAGCCATTTGAGGGTCCTAAGTCATAAAAATACAGGTTGCCTTAAAGAAGTTTAAAGAACTTTTTAAATGTAGTGTAGTTTGGATACATTTTCTACATCTGTATGTGGTATCTGTCCTTATACATTCCGCATAATTTTCTGTATGGAATCATTTTTCCAATTAGGCCTGTGAGTTCAGTCTACACAGGATACAGTTCAGCAGGATTGATAAGCAATTCTTGTTCAGCTTATTTGAATGTAATATTTGAATTACTCTTTCTGTGCTTCTCAGTTCCAATCCTGTGCTGAAGAATATGTGGCCTGAGGGCAAACTGAGCATTACAGAGGTGACCAAGCGACCTCTGACCGCTGCCACCTTATTTAAGAATTCTATGATTGCTTTAGTAGACAACCTTGCATCAAAGGTAATTATTTTCTTTTCTAAATATCCATGTAAATTTATAGATTCCCTCTTGGTATATGTTACAGAGAATGTATACATGATTGGCTTTTTAGGTGATTATAGTAAATCAAATTGAAAAATATATGTATATTTTAAGTAAATGTTGTAATAGAATTTTTCATTCCTGTTTTTTTTTTTAGGTAATTAGGGTAAATCAAATTGACAAATTGAAAAATATATATTTAAAGTGAATGTTATAATAGAATTTTTATTCCTTTTTCTTCTTTTCTCTCTTTCTCTTTGTAAACGTGATTGTGTGAAACAGTTTCAACAATGAAATGTTTTTCTTAAATTTGCGCTTTTTATGCTACTGTTGTCAAGGGGAAAGTCTTAGGGAGAACTTTATTTATACATGCACACGCACATGCACACACACAAAACTATAAAGTATAACGTGTGCCTGCCAAAAATGAACTTTAGCCCTTTGCTGGAGACAAAGCCTGGCTTTAAAATAATCTTCAATTAAATTATAATACACCATTCATGTATTGTATCTGAATACGTAATGACCAGCTAGAGTTTTAAAAGGAAGTTAGGCTGTTTTAAATAGTTGAAATAAAAAGATGCATTTTTTACCATTATTTCTGCTTTTTATTATTCCTTTAAGATCTAATACTGTTTAATAACTCTAGTCTGTTTTGTTTTTTCTTAAGGAGCAGATTTCTACTCTCTTAACTGCTGCTACTGCTGACAAGTTTGATGAATTAGGCAGCATTCTGGGACTCATTATTTTTAGTTACTTCATGTTTATCTTTCTCTTCTGGTGCTTTTCCTTCATTTTTTTTTTTAAATCAACTTCCACTCTAAGAATTTAAATCTATATTATTTCTGGTTACTTCACTGTAGATAAATTAGGCACATGCCACAAGAACCTGTCTGTTCAGTAGCTTTCTATTTCTTTTCATCAGGATTCTTTGGCCTCAAGTAACAACATATAAGCACAGTTTGTTGGTTTGTGTAATCAAACCTCCAGAGAGGGAGGGGTAAGGACAACGGAACCAAAGACTGGAATTCACTGGAACTCTTCCTCTTGTCTCTAAGCTACTTTCTGCATGTCAGCTTCAACCTGCTTCATCCAGCAAGATGGAAAGTTCTCTAGAGCAGCGGCTCTCAGCCTGTGGGTTGCAACCCCTTTGGGGCTCAAACGACCCTTCACAGGGGTCACCTAGGACCATCGGAAAACACAGATCAGATAGTTACATGACGATTCATAACGGTAGCAACATTACAGTTATGAAGTAGCAACAAAAATAATTTTATGGGGGTCACCACAACACGAGGAACTGTATTAAAGGGTCATGGCATTAGGAAGGTGGAGAACCACTGGTCTAGAAGGAAGGCACGTGGCACAAGAAATTTATAAAGTATATTATTAACATTTATAAATATATTATTTATAAAAATATTAGATTTATCTGATTAATTAGAAAAGAATCACTTTCATAAAACTGGTAGTTAAATATGCATTTTTTTAAAATAAAAATGATAGAACCAGGGATTGCATTCAGCTGCTAATAAAAGAGACACACATACACACACCCCCAATTAGTAGCTTAAACAAGAGAGAGATTTTTTTTCTCTCTACTGTAAATGAAGTACAGAAGAAAGTAGCGCAGGACTGGTATAACAGCTCTAAGGATATTAGGGACCCACTTTCCTTCTCTCTTCCTCCTTTGCCATCCTCGTGCTTGGTGTCCGTTCTCCTGGTCTAAGATGGTAGCTGGAGTCTCTTCCCTTTTAAAGAGACTTTCTGGAAGTCTCACACAGCAGGTCAGCTACATCTCATTTATTATACCCAGATGGCAGGGAAGCTGGAAAGTGCATTTTTATTCTGTTTAACAGTGCACCCAGGTAGAAATAAGTATTCTATTTCAAAGTAGGAAAAAGACGAGGAGTATGAGGTGGGCAAATAGCCTAGTAGTTAGCTCTGCTACACTTTCCAATCTGTGTGTTTATAAAGGTACAGGAGTAAGGAGAAAGCAAGGATATGCAAAAGAATAGAGAGAGTTTGTCAGTCCAATAGAAGGAAAATGGGCAGGGAAGAAACACAGAAAAAAATGTTAATTACATTTAGAAAATAAAAAGTAATAAATAAATCTAAATAATTGTTACTCACAATAAATGGAAATAGACTGAACAGACTAGATAGGTGGAAAATCCAGGTATAAGCTGCTTATGGGAGACACTTAATTTAACACTATGAGGAAAGATTGTAAACAAAGACATTTCAAGTCCTCTCCCCCAAAAAAACTGATTAAAAGCAATATTAATGTGAGAGAACACAGCATTTAAGAAAAAGTACAGTAGACTCGCAGTTAACCAGCACCCATGGTAGATGCTGGATAAATGTAAGTACACTCTGATACCTGGAACTCAAGCAACCGGCACTCTTCAAGCAAGTAGCAAAAATATTTTGCCAGTTATTTGAGTTCCAGTTAACAGAGAGTCTACTGTATTAATACATATGAAGAGACTAATAATAATACAATGAAAATACCCAAGACAATAAAGCCATTTTTAACTAGGTATCTAACAACATAGCTGGGATTGATTACCACATTTTTCCATGGTAAAATGCCCCCATATGTAAGACAACCCCACTTTTCTAACCCAACATTAAGCAATCAGTATCCACCAGTTACTCTCATGCATAAGACGACCCCCAATTTCTGATCTAACAATTTTAGACAAGAGTATTGTCTTATACATAGAAAAATATGGTTAGTATACCTGAACTCTATAAAGCAAAAAAGAACCTGAAAAATTGTAAAGGAAAAATTGACAGGGCCACATACAGCTATATTTTCCATCTTTAACAAGTAAAATAAAAATCAGCCTTAAAAAAAAGTTTAAACATGCTTAGAAATTTTAAAAACTGTTCTCCTAAATGACTCACAGATTGAAGAGGAACTTACAATGGAAATTACAAAATATCTAGAACTGCATTAGAATTTATCAAAATTTGTAAAATATTGCTAAAGTGGTCCACTTATTATGCCTTTATTAAAAAACCAGCAAAAAAAAAAAAAACCAAGATTGAAAGTAAATGAGTTTTCAACTCAAGGAACCAGGAAAGGAACTCCAAAGAAAATCTAAAGAAGTAAAGAAGTAATTTTTAGATATCAAAAATTTAAACTAATAAGAAAATTAAAAAGTTAGAAGACAGACTTTAATAAAACTGATTATAAAACAACATTATGAATGAAAAAGGACACTTAATACATTAGGAAGACTTTAAAGCATCAGAATATTATGAACAACTGTATGCCAATGAATTTGAAAAAACTAGCTTTCTTGAAAAATATGCTATCAAATTAACTCAAGAAGAAATAGAAAATATGAATAAATCAGTAACTTTAAATATTCTGAATCACTAATGAGAAGTCTGCTCTTCCCCAATTCTGTCAAGAATACCAGGCCCAGGTGGTTTTATAGGTAAGTTTTACAAATCCTTCAAGGAGCCAATAATCTCTATCATATACATATACAAACTGTTTTGGAGGATGGGCAGAAAAGAGGTCACTACCCAACTTATTTTATGAGATTGATATTACCTTAGTACAAGGTTAATATGATAAAATGAAATTAGAGGTCAGTTTCACCTAGGAACATAGATATAAAGATTTTGAAAATATCTGTGAATAAAGCATTGTCTGGCAACATAGTAAACAAAGTGCCCACCAAAACTAATTGAAAACAATTAAAATATTAGGCAAGTTATAAAAACCAACTTCTAAAATACAACTACGGACTAACAAGAAAGCAAGGAATTGCAAGTCAGATGCTGAGTGAAGACAGAAGTTAATTGCGTATAGGGGAAAATAATCAGAACACTGGGGCCGCCTTTCACTCTGCGGGATAAGTAACTTAGAGAGTAGTTTTTCAAGGTTGGGTCCTAAATGTGAAGACCAGGGGCTGCCCAAACTAAAGTGTATCATGGATTACATATATACAACAGCACATGCGTAAAAGCCAACATGCCCACACACAATGGTGGGTCTCCGGAGAGGGCTGCGTCCCCAAAGTGCTACATCTAGAGGGAACTACAAATAATCCCTGAGTATCTGAAAGGAAAACTACCTCTTTTGGTCCTTGGCAGTGAGCCAAGGGTGTGTGTGTGAATATCTCTTGAGAATTTCCAATTATAAGCCAACTTTTATGAGGTTTGCAGTCCAAATTCACACTACCTGGTTGGCCTGAAAAAGCTCAAGCCAACAATTAAAAGTGGTCCAGGTCTGTTATTGCCCCCAAGCATCTGATCAAAGCAAACAGTTTGGTTTTTTTTCCCCTTGAGGAAATCATCATTATATCACCTCTTAAAGAATTTCCACAGATTAAAGTTCTAAGGAAAATCAGAAGTTCACAGTAAAGAATCACTACACACAAACAAGATGCAGTATGTGAGAATCAGACTAAACAAAAGATTCAGACCCAGGAAAACTGCTTATACTGGAATTATCAGAAACAGAATGTTTACTATGTTTCAAGAATGAACTCTAAAAATATGAGAAAGCAAGTAACTAGCAAATTGATAGAAATAAAAACAAAGTAATTAAAAACTGAGTGGATAGGTTTAACATCAGTTTAGACAAAAGCTGAAATGAAAGAATTGAAGAAATTATCCAGAATTCTACTTGGACCAAGAAATGAGACATTGAGACATGGAAGATAAAAATGGAAAGGTCTAATGTGCATTTTAAAAGAATTACACAAGGAGAGGAGAAAATGGGCAGAGCAATATTTGAAGAAATATTGTTGAGAATTTCAAAAATGATAAAAGACACTAGTCTATAGAGTCAGGAAGTCCTGTGTATCCCAAGCTGGAAGAATTAAAAGGAATCTGCATTTAGCCACTTTGTGAAACCCCTGAACATCAGAGACAAAGAAAATACCTTAAAAGCAGATTAGCTTAAAAGCAATAACACTTGGGCTGAGAGCAATACTGTAAAACAAAATTCTATAACAAGAGAAGATATTTTTCAAGAATAAAGACAGAGAATCTTTCTGAAAAATAAAAACAAGAATTAGAACCACATGAAAGGAAATTCTAATCATGCAAGAGCGGGGTATACTAAATGAAAATCTGGAATGCAAAAAAAAGAGCAAAGAAATTGGTAAATATGTGGATGCTTGTAAATAAACTTACTCTGTAAAGTAATGTTTTATTGGAGTAAAAATGTACATTAGAATTAACTAGCACACCAATGGCATATAAATAGGAAGGATGGGTAATTATAATTCAAGTGTTTAATGTCCTTGGTTGTTCAGCAAAAGGATAAAATTTTTGCTTACCTTATAACTGATGAGTTGCATGTGCATGTTAAATTTTCTAGTGTAGTCATTAAAAGAATAATAAAGAGATTATAACTTCCAAATTAGTGGAGTAGAGGGAAAGCCAGAATGAAAAAAATAATCCTAAAAAGCATTAGAAAGAGGAGAAAAAAAAAACATAGGAAAGCTAGGACAAATTAAAATGGTAGAAATAAATCTAAATAGATTAGTAATTACATTGAATGTAAATGGATAAAAATTGTCAGATTAAAGGAAAATGTTATAGATATATTGTCATTTATTAATGACACCTAAACATAATAGAGCAGTTGAAAGTTTAAGTTTAAAAGGACATATCAGACACATTTTGGCAGTCGGGGATCACTTTAATCCAATTTCAGGACCTGAAGTGACTCAGTGATGGGCTGCCTTCCCTGAAAGGACCGATTTGTTTTTTACTCACTTTTTTTGTTAGACTTTTTAGGATGACATGGGTTAACAAGAATTACATAGGTTCCAGGTGTACAATTCTACAGTGCATCATCTATGTGTTGCATTATATTTTTACTCACTTTTAACTCCCAGAGTTAGCTATTCAGGATTCCAGCCCAAAGCTCAGTCCCTCATCCACAGTCTCGTGTTCCAGCTTTCATGCTGCTGGCCCCACAAGCCCCACTAGTTATTCTCAGCTTCCTGGCTGCTTCTTCCAGATCAACAGTAGTTCTAAGATAAAAGTGGCCCTGAAGGGTGTCCGTACCCCTCTGTGTTTTAATCTTACTCAGATTAAAATTACTAGGCTGTCTTATTATTATAGCTCTTTAATGCATTTAAGATTTCCCCCCATCTTTTGTCTAGCGCTTTCTTGCAGTGTCTTCATCAGGTTGACATGAAGTGCCTAGTCCTCCATCACCAACAGTACAAGTCTCTGACTCCTTACGCAGTCTACACAGTGTTTTCAATGCCCGTCTAGTCTCCCCACCTAGATTGTCTTTTGAACATAGGGAATGAGTTCTATTAATTTTATATACCTGACACCTGATAAAGCACTCTAAACAGGTGGCCAGTAAATTATTAAATGAACTTTAATTTGCCTTTGACTCTATTTGACAGTGTTCAAAGCAGTTTAAATAGATAAATATCTAAATATAGTCTTTTTTTTTTTTATCGCTTCTCGGCCTTTTGGCTAAGATCAAGTTTAAGTCTAGTGTCTTTTGGCTAATACATATACTTATTGGTATACTTTCACAAATGATATTTTTCACATAAAATAGGGAGAAACCGGTCTAGAAGTGCAAGAGAGTACATTGTTAATTTTTGCAATTTAGCCTATAATTTGTAAGACGCAGAATTTGTCAAATTTAGGATTTGTTATGCTAAGTAATTTTGGATATTTATAAATGAGAGAGGAGGTGGCATTTATAAATTAAGAATACTGATTAAATATACAGAAAGTATTTTCACTAAATTCCTTATCTGAAGATTTTTACATTACTAAACAAGATGAAAGGTCAATACCCCACCTCTCAGTTGGTTATTAGTGTCTAATTCAGTGTTACCACTTCTTGTGCATAATTAGCCAATACTAGTAAAATTCCTTTCAACTAGTTTCTGTTCTTTAAAGTTACTTATACTACCCAAATGATACCTTATATTACACTAAGATTGCTTTGCTCACCTGCTTGTATAAGCCATTGAGTTCAAAATATATTCTAATTCACAGTATGAGTTTCTTTTCAACCCAAGGGACATTTAGAAGTATATTTCTTAATTTCCAAATGTATAGAATTATATGGTTATCTCTCTGCTCTTGATTTCTAGCTTAATCTTATTTAATCAGAGGATATACTCTACTCTGTGACTTCAATCCTTAGAAATCTGTTAAATTTTCTTTATGTATATGTTTTGTTTAAATATAAAAATAATTTGCATTTAACATTCTATACATGTTCATTAGGTCAAGTTTCTAATCATATTTGTTCAGTTTTCTGCACTTACTAATTTTTTTGTCAGTGCTGAAACATGATAAAAATCTGTGATTTTGAGTTTGTCTGCTTGTTGTATTTTCAATTTTTGCTTTAAATATTTTCAGCATTTATAAGGCATTTTGAAGTTAAAATTGTTATTTCTTCCAAATGTTTGATTCGTTTATCATTATGTGTCTCTTTATTTCCATATTGCTTTTTGCCTTAAAGTCAACTTTGCATGAATAAAATAGTTATACCAGCCTTTCTTTTGGCCAGGGTTTGCATGATATATTTTTTCCATCCTTTTACTTTCAACTTTTTTTGTGTCCTTATGTTTCAAGTATGTCTCTTGTGAATAGCATATAGTTAGTTTTGGTTTTTAACTCATTCTGACAATTTTTGTCTTTTGAATAAATGATTTAGTCCATTTACTTTTAATGTAGTTTTACTGTATGTTGTATTTAAAGTTGACCATGTAATTAGTGCTTTCTATTTGACTTTTTCTTTCCTTTCTAAACTTATTTTTTATTGATTATAGATAAAAGGTAAACAAAATTCTGTTTCTTCTGCTTGACAACTAAACCTCAGTTAAATTTCTAGCTCTGTTCCCCTGTTAACTTAGTCAATTATATATCAACTGTATTACTAGGCAACATTATTTATGATAAAAATTACCCCTGTCGGTAAATTGCATCTCTACTGGAGAACAATAAATGTCTAGTTAGGATGACATACCTTGGGCTTCCTGAGTTTGGTGACTCATGTATTAAGTATGTCCCTTTCAAGGACCCTGAAAACTATGTCTTCACAGTTGCTTTAAGAGATATTGGATCATATGAGGCATAAAGTTTTTAAACCAAGGGCACTTCTTACACTCACATGATGTGGATCTAATCTCCTTGCATGCAAGCTATCACCTGACTGCTATGTGTACTGACACTGCCTACTAACAGGCCATGTTCTTGCCCTGAATAGACTTGTGCCAAGTGTGGTGTTGAGTCTTTTAAGTCAGAATGTTGAGTTAACCCTAAGAAGGCACCCTTTCCTGACCCCTTCTCCACCACTCAGTGTTGCAATTATTTTTATTATTGTTTTTATTCCCTTTATTATTTTGGAAGATTTACATCATAGCATTTGGGTGGTTACTTGAGTTATTACAATATCATTCTTGAATATAAAAATCTAATATTTAATACTTTTCCCTCCTCCTTCCTAGACAATGCAAGGGCCATAAAATATTTTAATTTCATTTGCATTTGTCCCAATTTACTTACTATTTTACTCATGTATTTTAATTATATATCTCAGGGGTATCCAATCTTTTGGTTTGCTTGGGCCACATTGGAAGAAGAAGGATTGTCTTGGGCCACACATAAAATACATTAACAGTAACTGATAAACTAAAAACAAACAACGTCTGTGCATAATTTTCATGCTGTTTTAAGGAAGTTTATGAATTTGTGTTGGGCCACATTCAAAGCCGACCTGGGCCACATGTGCCCCGTGGCCCGCAGGTTGGATGAGCTTGATGTATATATATTTTTAAGCTAGTAAGATGACGATATCATCCTCATTATTACTACTACATGTAGTCGATATCTGTTTAGTATATGTGCTGTCAAAGTGAGCACGTCAGTATCTGTTTAGCTTTACTCAAGTTGCCACTATTTTTTTTCTTTCTGTATTACTGATCTTCATCTGGGACCATTTTTCTTCTGCTGAACTTTATCCTGTTTTATTTGAGTACTGATGTTGACAAATTATCTCTTTTTGTTTACATCACAATATTTTATACTCTTTACATTCTTGAATAATATCTTGCTAGACGTAAAATTCTAGGTTGGCAATTCCTTTCAGCACTACAAAGATAATACTTCTTTATCTTCTGGATTCCATTGTTTCTTTTTTTTTTTAATTCATTTTTATTGTTAGACTTATTGGGGTGACATCTGTTAGCAAGGATTACATAGGTTTCAGGCATACAATTCTACAGTGCATTGTCAACTTGTTGTATAATAAGTTCACCACCTAATGTGATTTCTCTTTCCATCACCTTATATTTAGCTTCCCCACCTCCTCTCCCACCCCCTGCCCTTTCTCCCCTCCCTAACCCACTCGTCCCCAAATAAACATTAAACTATTGATTGTGTCCATGGGTTATTTATTTGTTCATTTCTTTTTTTCTTTGCTTTCAGTTTTATATTCCACATATGAGTGAAATCGTGCAGTTCTTTGTTTTTTCTGTCTGACTTATTTCACTTAGCATGATGATCTCCAGGTCCATCCATTTTGTCGCAAATGGCAATATTTCATCTTTTCTTACAGCTGAGTAATATTCCATTGTGTATATGTACCACAGCTTCTTTATCCAGTCCTCTGTCGCAGGGACCTTTGGTTGTTTCCATGTTTTGGCCACTGTGAACAGCGCTGCAATGAACATTGGGGTACATAAGGCTTTGCAGACAAAGGTTTTCAAGTTCTTTGGGTAGATCCCCAGAAGGGGGATTGCTGGGTCAAATGGTAGCTCCATTCCCAATTTTCTGAGGAACCTCCACACTGCCTTCCACAGTGGTTGTACCAGTTTGCACTCCCACCAGCAGTGTACCAGAGTTCCTTTTTCTCCACATCCTCTCCAGCACTTGTT